>JARYGA010059420.1:0-47673 GCA_030545235.1 Helianthus tuberosus | reverse complement strand
CCAAATGGATGTTAAAACCGCATTTCTAAATGGCGATTTAGAAGAAGAGATTTACATGGAGCAACCTGAAGGTTTCTCCGCCCCAGGTCAAGAGGGTAAAGTATGTAAACTCGTCAAGTCTTTGTATGGCTTGAAGCAAGCACCAAAACAATGGCACCAAAAGTTTGATCATGTCATGATTGACAATGGTTTCAAAATAAATGAGTGCGACAAATGTGTTTATTTCAAAGACACAAATGAAGGTTATGTGATATTATGCCTTTATGTAGACGATATGCTTATCATTGGGAGTAATGATAAAATTATCAAAGCTACTAAAAGCATGTTGAAAGCGAGATTTGACATGAAAGACATGGGTTTAGCTGATGTGATTCTTGGAGTAAAGATCATAAGAACCCAAGATGGTCTTGTGTTAAGTCAATCTCACTATGTGGATAAAATTCTTGAAAAATTCAACTCGGGAGATACGAGTGTAGCTCGAACTCCAGTTGATACCTCCCAACATCTTAAGAAGAATAAAGGAGAGGGAGTTGCTCAGTTAGAGTATTCAAGAATTATTGGCAGTCTTATGTATCTAATGACATGTACTAGACCCGACTTGGCTTACGCGGTGAGTAGGCTAAGTAGATACACCAGCAATCCGAGCGCGGATCATTGGAAAGCTATCACGAGGGTGCTTAGATACATAAGATACACGAAAGATTATGGACTGCATTATGACCGACAACCAGCAGTGATCGAAGGATACACTGACGCAAACTGGATATCGGACAACAAGGATTCCAAATCAACAAGTGGTTACGTGTTTACACTTGGAGGAGCGGCTATTGCTTGGAAGTCTTCTAAGCAAACTATCATAGCTAGATCCACAATGGAATCCGAATTCATCGCCTTGGATAAGCCAGGTGAGGAGGCGGAATGGCTACGTCAATTCGTGGAAGATATTCCAAGATGGCCAAAGCCTTTGCCAGCCATTTGTATACATTGTGATAGCCAATCAGCAATTGGTAGAGCTCAAAGCTTAATGTATAATGGCAGATCAAGGCATATGCGATGTAGACATAACACGGTACGACAACTACTCTCAACGGGTGTTATCACAATTGATTATGTGAGATCAAAGGATAACATTGCGGACCCGTTTACAAAAGGCTTAAGCAGAGAGTTAGTGGAAACGTCGTCAAGAGGAATGGGACTAAAGCCCGTGGTAATTGGGAATATGAGGGAAACCTAACTTAGCGGACTGGAGATCCCAAGAACTAAGTTCAATAGGCAAACTTAATCATATTACCAAAGCGGAGTCACTGTGGGGGAGTACCCCAAACTAAATAAAAAGGGAGTTATATACTTCCTAGTCCATTCCAATCAGTGACATTGAAGTAAGGCTAAGCATATTAAGGTTAACGATTTCGGGAAATCAAATAACCATGATGCTTTTAATGATTTATGGAAATCACCTATGTTAGAGACAAGTAGGGTCGCTTCAAATGGATTTGTGGGGTGCGCAAATCCTAGAGCTCTCGCAGAACCAGGCTAGTGTTCCAGGACCATAATAGGACACGACAATGAGGAGTTGGCCAAACCAGGGAGAGTATTGTGTGAAGTGTATTGTCATTTACACATATGGGGGTATGTTCAAAGACATCGCGTCTACACACCGCTAGTAAGCTAAGTGCGCTTCACAAAAGAAGGTTCAAAGGTTAAAACCTACCTATCTTGCAATACTCAACTGTCGAAGTTTATCGTTGAAAAGTGTAAGGAAAAGATCCATTTCCATACATGTGGGGGATTGTTGGAAATTTGATGAAAATAGCATTTTTCATGTGGGGGATTGTTGGAAAAATAGGTGAAAATAGCATTTTTCACAAATATAGGAAAATGATTTTTTTCCTATTTTGGACTAGAAATAAATATAATAAAATGAGCGGGTTTTATATATTTATTTGTGGGTTTGTGTTCTATGTTGGAAGAGCTTCGCAACGAACTAAACCACGTCCAAAACCGAGCTAAGATGAATGAGATATCGATGCTCAAAGTTGGGTGTTTGGAACATTCAATGCTGAAACAAAAGGGAAAGTAGCACCTTGTCCCACATCGGATGAGAGATGGAACTTAAAGGGGTATTTAAGTGGGAACTCTCCATCCTTATTGTTTCATGGAAGCACACGCTAGTGTCCTCGCGAAGGGTGCGGAGCACCCTAACTCGCACTCGCACTCGCACACGCTCGCGCGCGCGCGCGTGGCGTGGGCGATGAGGCGCAATGTGGCGCTTTGATGGCGCACTTCACACGCTCGCATCGTCGCGAGCCGCTTGAGAGCCGCCTTTGTATTTTTGACCACGTGCGCGTGGTGGAGCACAAGGGTTGCAAGGACCAAGTGGTAGGTGATGCGGCGCATGACGTGGCAGTCATGCGCATGCGCGCGCGAGTACACATGGCACGGAGGCGCGCGGGTGCACGCATGGTGCATGGGTCCTGCTGTGTCGTGCGCGGCGCACCAGAGTGAGCCAATACGACGCGACTGTGTGGCGCGCTCGTATAGGCTCACATGTGACTTGGCGCACGCGCGCATGGACTTGAGCCAAGAGGACGCACCGCACAGGTGACGTGGCGCACGCGCGCATGGACTTGAGCCAAGAGGACGCACCGCGCATGGTGACGTGGCGCATGCGCGCATGGCTGTGAGCCAAGAGGCCGCACCCATGCATGGGCGGCGCGCGCGCGCGCGCAGAAAGCTTCCAGCATTGAATAACAGAGCAGTTTCAGTCCAGCTTCGTAACTGACGAGTTAACTGGCTTTGACTGAGAATTAAATGACGTATTAAATTGCATTGAAGACGTTTAATGCAATTTAAACCTCTCTTTAATTCGTTTTTGACTGTTTCGACTTAGGAGCTGTATAAATACAGCTCCATACCCAGCAGTAGAGATCACCAGTTACACAACAGCTATACCAACTTTCTTTCTACTGTTTTCTGATCATTTTCTTGCAGCGTTCAAGGTAACCTTCGGGTTATAGGCTATCTCCGGCAGTACGCTGCTTAGGCTGTTGTACCCTGGGAAACAAAACGAGTACTCTTGGGAGACTCGGAATTTGTTTTAAGGGAAGCGTGTTTACACGTGCCTCAGTCAATTCTGTCTTCTACTCCATTCTTGTATTTGTTTTATTTCAGTTGTAATAGTATTATTTTTCCCAGCTTTCTTTGTATTGTAATCATTAATAAAATTTGTTTATTTTATTTAAATTACGTGAACGGTTCCTACAAGTTTCACTATCCTTTCTTTGGGCTTTTATCTAGCTCTTTTTTTTTCTTCTTGCGAGATTTATCCAACGATTCTCTCTTTGACCTCGTTGGACAATCTTTAGCAACATGACCTTTGATTTGACAATTGTAGCATATTCTCTTATCAATTCTCTTTATCTGGAAATTAACAACAATGTGTCCACTTCTTCCACAATTGTAACATACTCTGTTATCGCACCATTCTTCTTGTGAATTCAGGATCGTGATCGATTCCTTCTCCGTTGAATGCTTATAAACACATATAATGTGCGGAATCCAAATACGTGTGTGGATCAGACACTCCGAAGTAATAACAACTGTTTTATATTACTGAATGTGACAGTACAGAACCGTGAAAATGAACGGGCAGAGTTTGCCTCAAGAATGCCCAAAAAATTACAAATGACTAACACAAGACACATATATATAGAAGTCTGGGTTCGCACAAGGCTGCCATGCCTTCGTACGAAGCTACCAATCCTGCCTTCGTACGAAGGGCTTCGTACGAAGCTGTTCTTTAATATGTGATCTTCATACTTCATTTAGTTCAGCATCAGTCTTGTGTCATTTATTTCAGCTACTTTACGTGATTGAGGCAAGCAATAGACATATGCACTCACAGACTCCCCCTTAGATATTGCTGCGGTCAATCTCGTAGCTTTCTATCTCTCTCTGAGTCTTTTAGTAATGTTGACATTTTCAGCAACACAGACTCCCCAATCTCTAACAGAATCCCCATTGATTTGCTTTTGACTTCAGCTTTAGCTCTTCCTAGCGTTTGATTCCTTTCTTCAGGTTCCCCTTTTGTTAAGCTTGTGTGCTTTCAGCTACTAGGATCGTCACCTGGCTCTACAAGCTCTTCCAAAATTTGCTATTTGGCTCTTTGAATACAAGCTCCCCCTTGCATTCAACTCGTCTTTAGACTCCCCCTTAAGCTCAACTATTGGGATCGTAATCTGGCTCTATCATCTAAAAAAGTCTCAAACATTTGTAAGATATTTGACAATATAAATCAACAACCAAGCTCTAAACATTTAATAATGATAAGCTGGAGCATTTCAAATATGTGACTGCACAGGACATCGTCTGTTCACAGAAATTTGTGACCTGGCTCAAAATATTCTAAGATTGAGAATCTGACTCACATTTAACAGTTTTAAGTCTATTTAGAATTTCTCAAGAATGATTACCTGGCCCTTTAACCCACATATTCAAAATCAGTAACCTGGCTCTAAGTAACAATATGTTATTTTCCAGGATTTCCTGACTTTCTTCCTCTATTAAACGACTTTATAAATTTTGACAGTTTAAGAATCCAAAACCTCACGATTTATCATCCAAGTCCAACTTAATGACCTTGGAGATCTCACAAACTATTTTTGAAAATTTTCATTTTAAACCTTCAAGTTTCAAATTAATGAACTTGATTATTTTCAGAAACACGTTCAGCATACTCAGATCTTGAAACTCAGCTTTCAGACATCGGTTGTCGAAAATAACGTAGAAACAAAATATTTTTGTATTTTACAAAGTTTAAGCTAAAACTCTCCAAAACTCTTTTTGTACTTTTTCTTTAACATAAAACAATAAACAAATATTTACAGACAATATTTTTGTTTGAGTTTGTGTCAGAGGATCATGTCAGTTTATGACAAATCACTAGCACCGTTGAGCTTTAACACTTTAAGTTTTAAACGATTCACTTAGATTGTCAGTATACTGATCCACTTAAATTTTCACACAAAGTTCAACTGATTCGAGATACGAGATTTAGTTTTTTAAGCACTTAACTTATTCGTGTGTCCCACCTCAGAATATACTCCCGTATCAAGATTTCCTAGATTCAGTCTTACAGGTGAATATACTATATTGATATATGTACTCTAGGTTAGTGCGAGACCTTGAGAGCTTAGGAATGAACTATCGTTCAGTCAAAGAGATGAAGGCTCGACTTTGAGGTGTGTCCCACTTAGGGATCTTCTTTACAACTACACTTGATTCATATCTTTCGATATTTTTCAATTTTTATGCAGAGAGAAAGCTATTTAAAGCGCGTAAAGTATTATACGAAATCTAGGCCATTGCTTCTGCAATATCAGAAGACCAAGTATAATACCCCAGATATGAAACAGTATAAAAACCTAGTATCTCATAATCAGGCAATCTCTCAAACAAGATTTCGGGGGTTACCCATATATCCGAGAGATGTTCCCCACGAGATAAGAAAGATATTATTTTAATGTTTATATCTCCAGATCAATCTACTAAATGTGTAAAACCTTACTGGCATATCATCAGTGAGACCGTTTATCACATTTGACTTTCCAATTCTTTAGCGTACTGTGATTGTCTACTGATGTACTATCATTTCCTGTTTTTACACAAAAACTCATTTTTGAATTTTATCATGTTTTTTGGCTTTTCAAATTTTCAAATGTTTTTTGTATTTTCTGAAATTTTCTTACTCCCCCAAAAATTCAAAACATTTAAGAAAATTTGACAACACAATGCAGATAGCTTTGTCTCGCTATCAACTTTCTGCGTCACATGCTCTGTTTCGCATAAAGGACCCCCATGATTTACAACACACTGATTTTTAACAATGTTAAACCATTTTCAATTGTGAAATAATCATGTTTGTTCAGCCGTGAGGGTTTCGGCACATTCAATCAAAACATTTTTTTTGTTCAATATTTAACAAAGTAAAAACATATTTTTGGTTTTTAAATTTTTAATTTTTAGGGTTTTTGAAATATGGTTTATTTATGTACAGAAATGAATAAACTCCCTGATTGTCAGATGCAGGGATCAGTAGCCTCCTCTCGTGCCAGGCTGCTCCTCTCCTCAATCTGACATTCTGCTGTCTTCGGGAGCACCTTCACATTCAAATAATTCGATCATTTAAACAAAGCAACCCAAGCCTGCTTTGACTCAGGTAGCTGAATGTGAATTTTTCCAGGTAGAACTGGATAGTTTCGTTCATTCTTCTCAAAAACATTTTCTTTAATTTTTTCTTCAACTGAAACTTTTTTGTTGCTTGACCACCCAGATTTACCCTTTTGAAACATTTCTTTGATAAAATCTTTCATTTTGAACAATTTGATTTTGAACAACTTTTGGTTTCCAAAACTGGTTTGGTTTTGTTGCATCAACTGTTGCTTTCCAGCTTTGTGTTGTTCTAAATCTGGGTGTCACTTATTTCCAAGTTTGTTGTGGTTCAGTCTTTGACATTTTTGGCTTCCAAGTTTGTTTAGTTTCAAACTTTGTTGATTTCTGATTCACAACATTAGACTTTCTTTTCTCAACATCAACAGGTTTAAGATTTGGACACTTTTGACTGAGATGTCCAATTTGATCATACTTAAAGCATGTTCTTTTTGAAACATCTTTCACTTGTTGTTTCTTTTGAGCATAGAACTCTTCATTAGACTGTCGCCTAAATTGGAGTTCTTTCTCTTGTAACAACCCTCAGTAAAACCGATACCCTAGTATATTTTAAAATGTCCCAATATGTCTTTAAATACACCCCGTATGTGAAAACCGAGCCCGAAATACGTTATAGCATTAAAAATAAATTAAAAATCTGAATTTTTGGCTGAGGCGGGCTGCGTAAGCCCCACCTCAACCGTGACGCGGGCCGCGTCAACTTAAAACGGGGCACAGACCTGGGCCGCCACGTGGCCCAACACCTGGCGGGCCTACCTGATGACCCAGCTAAGCTACGCAGTTGACCGGAGTCAACGCGGGCCGTGTAAGCCTTAGCTTACCTTTACGCGGGCCGCGTGAAGACCAGATTCAGCACCTATAAATAGAACGCATCGGATTTCATTTCGAATTCACTCACAACGACTTCTTTCTCTCAAATTCTGATAGTAGGCTTATAATACACGGGTATTATACCCCCTAATTAGCGAGGTTCTGCTCCATTGTAAATATTATAACCCCAGTTTTGTAATAGATACGCTGCCCGATTGATTTAGGGTTCCGTAATAACTGTCGTGGTTCTGCCCGACGTAGTTGTTGGAATACCGTCTCGGGGAGGGTATCATTAATATTTTCAAAGGGTTATGATACTAACCTATGTACATTTGTATAAATTATAGATTATATCCAGGAAACCCTTACGCGAAGTCTAAGATAGCAATGTGAGTTTATCCTCTTTTTATTAACCTTTTTGTAATATTTTACAAAACCTTAATTGTTTTACAATGTGATTAAGCGGTGATTGAGTCTTTGTAGTTCTTCAATTACTGCCGGTATGTTGGGGGTTTTGTATACAAAATTTACTACACTGTGAGTAGTAAGTCGGGATGACAATACGTTACCATTGGACAATGAGTTAGCCAATGTGTAATATGACCTGCAAGTCAGGTTTGACAGTACTAAAAGGAGTAATTGTGTAGAAATAAACAATGTGATCGCTCTCAATACTGTTTTTAATTGATAAAATGTTTCTTGATTAAACTGGGATTCACTCACCAGTATTTCCCACTGACAAATGTTTTTAAAACGCGTTTCAGGTAACTCAATATGACAGCCAATTAGTAAAAAGCCACCTGTAGAGCACTGAAGGCTTGGGAAAAATGTGGCTATAAAAGTTACCTAAAAGACGATGTTTTAAATTCAATAAAATAGGGTTTATCCCTATAAACATATTGTAATAAGAAACTTGGGTTTTGCCCATGTGATTATTAATATTAAATATGGTGGTTTTACTCTGATAAACATTTCCTAACTACGGTCCTGATGTAATTTCCGCTGCCAAATTAACAAGCTGATACCACCGAAATTCTGAGTTTGCGTCCGCCCGTTCCCGGGGATCAGGGATCGGGGGTTGCGACAGAAGGTGGTATCAGAGCCTAGCCACTGGTCTAAGCCAAAGAAGTGTTCTGCTGACACTTAAAATTTAAATTTTGTGTTAGGAAATAAATTTCGGAAATAAGTGCATAACTGTATTTATTTGTTATGGGTTATTTGACTATTTGATAGTTTACAGTATGAGTGATCAAGGACCCTCAGACATGTGTCGTCAGTTGTCTGATTCCCCTAGGAGTGAAGGTACCTCATCACAGCCTGCCCTTTCTGGGTATTCTGCTGATCAGGAAGAAGGGATGTTTGCTTTTAAAGCTCAGTCAGAAGAGCCATTCCCTCATAAGAAACGAGGATGGTTCAGTAAGGAAGCCTTTGCACGTAGGAAAAGAATGCGAAAGTTGCAACAGCAAAGAGTTTTAGCAGCTGCTAAGCTAAAGACAGATGCCCATACACAGGATATGCTTAATAGAAGCCTAGCCAATTTCCATATCCTAGCCACAACTGCTGCTGACCCTAATCTGGAGCAAACAATAGCACCCTAACCACAATTGCAAATCCCTGACCAACCAATGGAGATAGAAAACCCTGAAAACCAAGTGGAGATGCATGACTTCAACCCAGAAGAAATCCCTAGGGTACCAGCACCAAATCCCCTAGACCCAAATTACGATCCATGGTGGGATGACGTTAGGGACTATGTGCAACGTTACCCGATCCATGAAGACACATCTATACAGAACATAGGAGCCTATCCAGGTATGGACCCTTTAGATCCCTATTACCACGATGAATATATTAGGGAAATATTAGAAGATCCTTACTGATTTCAGGCACTTTCACCCCCATATCAGGAACCCGCACCCCAGATTCCGAACCCAGTCCTAGAACCTGCACCCCCAATGAGTGCAGAAAACGTGCAAGAACTTAGGACATTTGGGGAGGAAATTTTAGAAAGCAGTGAGAGAATGAGACAGGTGGGAGAGCGTCTCGTATGGAAATACGATGAGCGCAATATGGATTTTTGGATAAATCCATATCCGTAATGTGATAGAGGAGATGGTAATAGTAATATAATATAATAAAATAAAAATAAAATAAAATATGTGTGTACGGATGCCTATTACTATTAGTGTGATTCTATTTCTGTTGGTATTGTAATTTTTATTTCAGTACTAGAATGTAATAGATGCATAATAGTATATGAAAATAGAGTAAAAGTCGCAATGATCGACGTTTTTGGCTAGATTGCGTATCATGTGATTAACTATATTAAATATTATCTTGTGATATTAATATGGGATAAATGTTTAAAATTCAGATGGCCGACGAAGGAAATCAAGGAAATCTGAATAATCATAACCAGAGTAACATTAACGTGGTTAATGAGAATCCGAGCATCAATAACAATGGAAACCAAATGGATAATAGTGCCGTTCAACACATAGTGGCACAAGGAATCATAGATGCCATGCCATTTATTATTCAAACCATTCAAGAAGCGAATAATAAAAGTAAACATAGCAGTAAGCGACCAATCGAACCAGAACACAGCATAAACAATGGCCCTGTACTTCAAGTACCCATTCCTAAAAGAAGAAGAACCATGCCTTATGGTTGTTCTTATAAGGAATTCTGGTCTTGTAAACCGATAGAGTTCTCGGGTAATGAAGAACCTATTGCAGCTCTACGCTGGATAGAAAAGACTGAGGCCATTCTGAAAATAAGCAAGTGTGCTGAAGAAGACAAAATAATGTTTGCTTCTAATTTGTTTAAGAACTCAGCTTTAGAATGGTGGAACACTATCCTCCAGTCAAAAGGAAGTGATAGGGTATACAATATGGAATGGGAAGAATTTAGGAACATGGTAGAAAGGAAATTCTGCCATCCTAATAAAAAAGAACAAATAGCAAACAAATTCCTAAACCTTAGGATGAATGGAGTGGATAGTAAGGGGTACACCAAGTTATTCTTTGAATATGCTAGAATAGTACCAACCCTTGCATCACAAGAGCCAGTATTAATCTCCCGTTACATCTGGGGATTAATTGGAGAGATTAGACATGTAGTCAAGACAGCTAGACCTCAAACCATAGAAGAAGCTGTAGAACTAACCAATACCTTGACAGATGAACTAGTTCATACTAGAGAAGAAGATCAGAGGAAAAACCTAGCCCAAAGGCTTACTCAAGAATTCCGTTCTGGGAATTATAACCGTAGGAATATGGGTTCTA
Source organism: Helianthus tuberosus (assembly GCA_030545235.1). Classification (NCBI taxonomy): domain Eukaryota; kingdom Viridiplantae; phylum Streptophyta; class Magnoliopsida; order Asterales; family Asteraceae; genus Helianthus; species Helianthus tuberosus. The sequence goes on along the minus strand of JARYGA010059420.1, from coordinate 37,348 downwards.
CCTTTGCACCTTTCTGCAAGGTTTGCAAGAAAAAGCATTTGGGAAAATGCTCCACTCTTTGCAATTATTGCAAGATGCCAGGGCACAAGGAAGAAAATTGCAGGAAGAAATCCAGTAATGGATTATGCTACAACTGTGGAGAAAAAGGTCATATTAGGCCAAACTGTCCAAAACTAGCCCCAACTGCAAACAACAAGAACACTAAAAATGCTAGAGCATTTGTTCTAACTGCAGATGAAGCCAAGATGATTCCAGATGTCATAGCTAGTACGTTTTTAGTTAATGATGTTTTTGCTAAAGTATTATTTGACTCTGGTGCAAACCAAAGTTTTATTAATACATCATTTTGCAAATTTCTAAATCAGTCATTAACTAAACTAACACAAGAATGTTTAGTAGAGACAGCTAATGGAGAAACCGTTAGGATTTCTGAAATCTTGCAGGGAGCAAGCATAGAAATTTTAAATCAAAAGTTTATTGCAAATCTTTATCCCATGAATCTGGCAGGATTTGATGTTGTATTAGGAATGGATTGGTTAATAACCAATAAAGCCAATATTTTATGTGATCAAAAGTCAATTCAAGTAAATTCACCAACAGGTAAAACGATCACAATTAAAGGAGATAAACTATCTAGATCTACCAAATTTATCTCTGTGATGAAAACTGCAAGTTATATAAGAAAATGTTCTATAGTGTATTTGATTTCTATAATCACTAACACTAAAGGAAAGGATTTAAAAGATATTCCAGTAGTATCTCAGTTTTCAGATATATTTCCAGAAGAATTGCCAGGGCAACCTCCAGATAGAGAAGTTGAATTCAGGATCAATTTGATACCAGGAACGGCACCAATTGCCAAAGCACCTTACCGTTTGGCACCTGCAGAAATACAAGAACTGAAGAAACATTTAGACGAATTGTTAGAGAAAGGATTCATACAGCCAAGTTCGTCACCATGGGGAGCGCCGATACTGTTTGTTAAAAAGAAGGACGGATCAATGCGTATGTGCATTGACTACCGTGCATTAAAAAAGGTCACGATTAAGAACCGGTACCCATTACCAAGAATCGATGATCTGTTTGATCAGCTACAAGGAGCTCGATTTTTCTCTAAAATCGATTTAAGGTCAGGATATCATCAATTAAAGGTACATGAAGAAGACATTCCTAAAACCGCATTCAGAACAAGGTATGGACATTATGAATTTACTGTCATGCCATTTGGTTTAACCAATGCCCCAGCTGCATTTATGGACATGATGAACCGAATATGTAAGCCATATTTGGATAAATTCATAATTGTTTTCATAGATGATATTTTAATTTACTCTAAGAGTAAAGAAGATCATGCAAAGCATTTGCACGCACTTTTAAGTTTGTTAAGAAATGAAAAGCTTTATGCTAAATTTTCTAAGTGCGAATTTTGGTTAGAACAAGTACAGTTTCTTGGACACCTAGTCAATCATGAAGGAATTCATGTAGATCCGACAAAGATCGAGGCGATTACTAAATGGAAAACCCCTGAGTCACCAACCGAGGTTAGAAGTTTCTTAGCATTAGCTGGTTATTATAGAAGATTTATTCGAGATTTTTCTAGAATAACCATTCCCTTAACTAAGCTAACATGTAAATCTGTTAAGTTTGAATGGGGATTAAAACAAGAAGAAGCATTTAGAATTCTTAAGTAAAGATTAACCCATACACCCATATTAGCGTTACCAGAAGGAACTGAAGATTTTGTAGTTTATTGTGACGCTTCCAAATTAGGTTATGGATGTGTATTGATGCAACGACAAAAGGTTATAGCTTACGCATCTAGACAACTTAAAAATCATGAAGAGAATTATTTAACCCATGATCTAGAACTAGGAGCTATAATTTTTGCTCTTAAGATTTGGAGACATTACCTTTATGGTAGTAAGTTTACCATATTCACTGATCATAAGAGTTTAAGGTATATTTTCAAGCAAAAGGAGTTGAATATGAGACAAAGACGCTGGATGGAAATGCTTAGTGATCATGATTGTGATATCCAGTATCATGAAGGAAAAGCAAATGTAGTAGCAGATGCTTTAAGTCGAAAGTATCATGAAAAGCCAAAAAGGGTACGTTCTCTTAAATTAAATCTACAAGTAGATTTAAATGATCAGATAAGAGAAGCACAAGAATCAGTAATCAAGGATGATACTGAAAAATTAAAAGGTATGCTAAAAGAATTAGAACAAGGAACAGATGGAATTTGGAGATTCCATGAGAAGAGAATGTGGATACCTAAATTAGGAAACCTACGTTATCGTATTTTAGAAGAAGCCCATAAATCTAAACATACGATGCATCCAGGAAATGATAAAATGTACCAGGATTTAAGGAAAAATTTCTAGTGGATAGGAATGAAAAAGGACATAGCAGCCTATGTTTCTAAATGTTTAACCTGTTCACAAGTTAAAGCTGAACACTAGAAACCCTCAGGATTGCTACAACAGTTAGAAATGCCAGTGTGGAAATGGGAATTGATAACAATGGATTTTGTTACTAAATTACCCAAAACAAAGAAAGGAAATGATACAATCTGGGTGATTGTAGATAGGCTAACCAAGTCAGCTCATTTCTTACCAATGAAGGAAACTTTCAGTATGGAACAGTTAGCCAAATTATATGTAAATGAAATTGTTTCTTTACATGGAATTCCTTTGTCAATTATTTCTGATAGGGATAGTCGATTTACCTCTCATTTTTGGTCAAGTTTCCAAAAGGCAATGGGAACCAAGTTAAATCTAAGCACAACTTATAATCCTCAAACAGACGGATAAAGTGAAAGGACAATTCAGACAATGGAAGACATGCTTAGAGCCTGTGTAATTGATTTCGGAGGTAATTGGGACGATCACTTACCTTTAATAGAATTTTCTTATAACAATAGTTATCACACAAGTATCAATGTTGCACCATTCGAAGCACTTTATGGACGAAAATGCCGAACCCCAGTCTGTTGGGCAGAAATTGGGGAAAAGCAACTATCTGGACCTGAGATAGTGCAAGAAACAACTGATAAGGTTATTCAAGTCAAGGAACGACTGAAAGCAGCACGTGATCGACAGAAGAGCTATGCTGATAACCGACGCAAACCATTAAAATTTCAAGTAGGAGATAAAGTATTGTTAAAAGTCTCTCCTTGGAAAGGAATAGTAAGATTCATCAAACGGGGAAAGCTAAGTCTCAGGTATATTGGACCTTTTGAGATTATTAGGAGAATAGGACCTGTAGCCTATCAGCTACAACTGCCAGAGGAAATTGCAGGAATACATGATGTGTTTCATGTATCTAATCTCAAAAAGTGTTTAGCTGATGAATCACTGATAGTACCTCTTAAGGATATAGAGGTAAATGAACAAATCAAGTTTGTAGAAAGGCCTCTACAAATTGAAGACAGGAAAGTCAAGAACCTCAAGCATAAGAGACTAGTTCTGGTCAAAGTAAAGTGGGACTCCAAAAGAGGACCTGAGTACACATGGGAGCTTGAATCTGAAATGCAAAGAAAATATCCGCACTTGTTCCAGTAGATCTCGAGGACGAGCTCTAAAACAAGGTGGGGAGAATGTAACAACCCTCAGTAAAACCGATACCCTAGTATATTTTAAAATGTCCCAATATGTCTTTAAATACACCCCGTATGTGAAAACCGAGCCCGAAATACGTTATAGCATTAAAAATAAATTAAAAATCTGAATTTTTGGCTGAGGCGGGCCGCGTAAGCCCCACCTCAACCGTGACACGGGCCGCGTCAACTTAAAACGGGGCACGGCACTGGGCCGCCACGTGGCCCAACACCTGGCGGGCCTACCTGATGACCCAGCTAAGCTACGCAGTTGACCGGAGTCAACGTGGGCCGCGTAAGCCTTAGCTTACCTTTACGCGGGCCGCGTGAAGACCAGATTCAGCACCTATAAATAGAACGCATCAGATTTCATTTCAAATTCGCTCACAACGACTTCTTTCTCTCAAATTCTGATAGTAGGCTTATAATACACGGGTATTATACCCCCTAATTAGTGAGGTTCTGCTCCGTTGTAAGTATTATAACCCCGGTTTTGTAATAGATACGCTGCCTGATTGATTTAGGGTTCCGTAATAACTGTCGTGTTTCTGCCCGACGTAGTTGTTGGAATACCGTCTCGGGGAGGGTATCATTAATATTTTCAAAGGGTTATGATACTAACCTATGTACATTTGTATAAATTATAGATTATATCCAGGAAACCCTTACGCGAAGTCTAAGATAGCAATGTGAGTTTATCCTCTTTTTGTTAACCTTTTTGTAATATTTTACAAAACCTTAATTTTTTTACAATGTGATTAAGCGGTGATTGAGTCTTTGTAGTTCTTCAATTAATGCCGGTATGTTGGGGTTTTGTATACAAAATTTACTACACTGTGAGTAGTAAGTCGGGATGACAATACGTTACCATTGGACAATGAGTTAGCCAATGTGTAATATGACCCACAAGTCAGGTTTGACAGTACTAAAAGGAGTAATTGTGTAGAAATAAACAATGTGATCGCTCCCAATACTGTTTTTAATTGATAAAATGTTTCTTGATTAAACTGGGATTCACTCACCATTATTTCCCACTGACAAATGTTTTTAAAACGCGTTTCAGGTAACACAATGTGACAGCCAATTAGTAAAAAGCCAGCTGGAGAGCACTGAAGGCTTGGGAAAAATGTGGCTATAAAAGTTACCTAAAAGACGATGTTTTAAATTCAATAAAATAGGGTTTATCCCTATAAACGTATTGTAATAAGAAACTTGGGTTTTGCCCATGTGATTATTAATATTAAATATGGTGGTTTTACTCTGATAAACATTTCCTAACTACGATCCTGATGTAATTTCCGCTGCCAAATTAACAACCTGATACCACCGAAATCTGAGTTCGCGTCCGCCCGTTCCCGGGGATCAGGGATCGGGGGTTGCGACATCTCTTCCTCAGAACTTATTCCGTGAACAAAGTTCGTCTTTTTCTGAAAATTTTCCTTTTCAAACCGTTTATGATTATATCTCTTCTTATAACCCAATCCAGCCTTCATATTTTTCTTCTTATAACCATGTTTGTTATAAGAACTTTTCTTACTCTTACTAGCAAATTTTGAAATTTCAGATTTTTCAATTTCTATCAACTTGAACACTTTGTTAATTTTATCTGAAATCACATTTTGAATCGGGAATTCAATATCTGAGAATAACTTGTCAGATCCAATCATGGTATAAACCAATCCTGTCGAATCATCATTCGTATCTTTCTCAGATTTGAATTTTTAAGATAACTTTTATGAAAACTTCCCTCATTTTCATCTTGTGACTCAGACTTATCTGTTTGGTAGACTCCTCTGACAAAACGCTTTCAACAACCTTACCTACCACCTCTGAATCATTGAGATCGTCAGATTTGGTGTAAGTCACATCGATGTTGTTAGGTAATTGGTCAACCATAATTATAGCTTTTCCACCTTTTCGCCATCATAAAATGTATAATTATCCTCCAACGGTGGTGGAACCTGATGGTATTCTGACCCAATTCCCTTTTTGTTCTTTTCAGAATCTTTACCATTCAGTGTGATGTTAAAAATACGTTCCAAAATATATGACGAAGCATGATAACTTTGAAGTTTGTTAACTAATTTTTCTTTTTCTGCCAGCTCTTGTTTAAGTGTAGCAACTTCATCAATGTAGTTATTTAAAACTTTTTGCTTTCCTTCATATCTAGCTTCAAGAAAGCTAGTTGTTTCTTGACATGCTGACAATCTATTATCTAGACTTGTAACTTTACTTTTCAAAATCTCATAAGCTTCTTTTACCGTGTGATATGACAATTTCATTCCATCATATTCTTTTTGCAATTCTTGAATAGTTTTATCTTTTGGAATACATTCGTTGCACTCAACTAAACACTGTTGTTTCAAAATTTTGTTTTCTTTTTCAGGATCATCACATTTTTGTGTCAGCTTATCATTTTCTTGTTTCAAAAACTTTTCATTTTCTAACATTTCATTACATTTTCTTTGAAAATCTTTTCTATTTTAGTTAACTCATTATTTCTGGATCTTAGATTTTCATCTTTTTCAGTACAAGCTTTGCATGTTTCCATGCACTTCTTGCACTGTTCATCAGTTTTGTGTTCATATTTATCTAACATTTCAGAGGATTCAGATTGAGTTTTTACCTCAGCATTAGACACCGTGGCTTCTTCTACCTTCTGATCTTCCTCAACCTTCTGTTGTTTTTCAACAACTTCATCAACAGTCTTTGCCTTTGCATCGGCTTTCTTCACCTCATTCACCAGCTTCTTGCTTTCAACCACAATCTCCTCTACTGTCTTCTTCTTCTTTTCCAAACTTGCATAGATCACCTTGTTTATTTCTTCTTCTACCTTTTCTCGGTAGTGTGGAATCTATCTAAGCCCTCGACACCAAACATCAATAGTTGGAATTGCAGCAACTAGTGCTTCAAAATCAACCTCATCTGGATCAACTGTCGGGTTTCCTTTACGATCCACATAACACTCTTTCTCTACATCCCATCTTTTTGCCCACCTTGCTTCTTTGTAAGCATCGTATACATTATCCAAATAACCTCTTGCCTCTTCTTCCTCTCGACTTCTTTTGATCTCAGCAACAACCAACACCCATTTTTGTTCCTTTTTCTCTTCTCTCTCATCTTTAATATAGTCATTCCAATTAAACCCTTCATCATCATGAATTTTCCATTTGTTATCATTTTGAGTAGTACTGGATTCACCACTATCACGAATTGTCAACACAGCTTGTTTCTTCTCTTTAGACGATCCTTCATCAATCTGCTTTCTTGACGGTTGCTCGTTGTTGCGATGATAGATAGCCTTTTTGTAGTAATCTTCGTGAAAAGGACTCACACTATCATCTGCTTTGTTGTTTGTGCATTCCCTTTTGAAGTGCCCCTCTGTTTACATTTAAAACATGTGATTGTAGCTTTATCGAAACCTATCTTCATATCAGGGCCTTCCAAGCATTTTCTCCCAGTAATCTCCATGAATCGTTGAGCCCTCATGATGACGCTTGCCATGCACTAGCGAATCTCCATGAGCTCCATCTCTTCTGGATCTACTTGATCGTAATCCTCCTTTGTCATATTCGGATTTCCGATCTTTCTTGCAATTAGACCTTCATACAACCCCAGAATAGAAGCTAAGAAACTCATGTGCTATGAGCGAAATCAGTGTTTAAATGCGGAGAATCTTTCCAGTCTTGACTTTGATTGGATTTGGATGATGTAGAAGATGAATGATATCCTGGATCATAGCTTGAAGACTTATTGTTTGAAGAATCACCAGATTTATCTGAACTGAATGCTGTTTTGATCTTTGAAGATTCGTTGTTCTGCAGCATACCTCTTTGGTAATATAGATCAACATTCTGTTGATAACTAGAACTGGACATTTTATTTTGTTTCTGTAACATCAGATCATGTCCCTCTAGTTTTTCAATCAGACCATCCAGAGTAAACTCGTCAAACTTGGCATCATTTTTCAGAACAATCACATAAGTTTTCCAATCTACCTCATGTGGTAACACCTCGACAAGTTTACCAACCATTTCTTCTCTGTTTTTGTAGATTCCAAATCTATCTAACTCAATCTTCAGAAAACAAAATCTTTCAATCATTTGTTGAATAGTCTTTCCTTTCATACAATCAAAGAGATCAAACTCTTTTTTCAGCAAAGAAATTTTGTTTTTCTTGATGTCTTTTCCCCCTTCAGCTTTCAGCTTTAAAGCTTCTCACATTGACTTTGATGTTTCACCATGTTGAAGCAGAGAAAGAATATCCTTTCTAACCAATTTTTGTAATAAGGTTACCATTTTTAGTTCATCAGAATGTTTTTCTCTCTGAATTTTGGAATATTTTGGAATTGGAAGCAATACATTTTGATCATTCACAGGTTTTGTATATCCATAAATCATCATAACCCAACTCTCATAGGCATAAGCCTTCACCCAATTTTCAAAACGTGTACTCCACCAATGGTAAACTTCAATATTCATTAATTTAGGTGGCCTTTGGTGCTTTCCATAAACATTATCATGATTTATGTTATCATTTATGATTTTTGAAATGCTTTTCGGTGTAACAGTTGTTGTTTCTAATGTCTCGGAAGTGTTAAGCCCTTAAAGTTTTATGGATAAGTAGTTTAGTGGATTAGTAGGAGTTTGGAGTTAATGGTTGTAAATGGGCTTTTGGGTAGATTGGGCCTAGGGTTTAGGGAGCATCCTCCTTAATCCATCTCTATAAATAGTAGCTTATGTCATAGGTGCATGGTTGGTGATTTTGGGAGATCTTGTATTAGACAATCATTTGTATGCAAGATTTGAAGCTTTAGAATACATAATCATCCTTCTTTCATCTCTTTGTTTATTTGCAACTTGTTTGTGTGATTCCGCTACCTTACGAGTTGTGCGATATCATTGTGATCTCGGTTTCGGGACTTAGAATTGGTATCAGAGCCTTGCGAACTTGATTTCCAAGCTCGGATCTGATATCGCGTTGCTGGTTTACTGCTATTGTTCCGTTTATGTGCCACTGTTCTGACTTCTGGAGGTTTCTGGACTGTTTCAGTGCATTTCGGACTGTCTTCATCTGATCTCGGACTGTCTTCATCGCATTTCGGATCATTTCAGATCATAATTAGCCATCTCGGACTTGAAGATTGCCTGATCTCGAATCATCTTCAAGTCATTTCGGACCATCATCAAGGCATCTCAGATCATCATCAAGCATTTCAGACCATCATCAAGCCATCTCGGACCATCATCATCAAATCACGGACTGTCATCATCAGATCACGGACTGTCATCATCAGATCTCGGACCATCATCATAAGATTACGGATAGAATCATCAGATTCCGGAATATGTTTAGTCATTTCGGATCTTTTGTGTTTGAAGATTGTCTTGTGTTTCATTTCGGACTCATCATCTCGGATAGAACCCATCTCGAATAGAATCCATCACGGATAAAACCCATCTCGGACCACTGTTCATTTCAGACTTAATCATTTCAGATCAGTAACCATTTCGGACTACTTTTTCAGACTTCTCAAACATCATGTTGAACCAAACCGGTATCATGAACGGCGTCGTAACCACAACTGATCTCGCTAATGCTACCCTTGCTGCCATTCAGACTCAGTCTTTGGCTTTCCATCAAGAACTCGATCAAGTTATCGGCACGTCCACCAAAGTTCCAAGGTTTCTGTATGGAGATGACCACTATGAGTGGAAGTTTAGGTTTGAGCAATACTGCAAAGCGAAAGAACCACATGTTTGGAGAAGTATCAAGAACGGACCACGCACTATCATGTACGCTAGTGAAGATGACCCTCAAACCCAAGTTCCCAAACTAGAAAACATTTACACTGAGGAAGACAGAAAGGTCGTTGCTGAAGATGAAGCTGCTTATGGAACTCTCTCAATGGCTGTTGGTCCAGATATTTCAATTGGAGTTCGAAACTGCAAAAGTGCAAAGGAAATTTGGGATCAACTGACACACTTGTTTGAAGGAAATGCTGACATGAAAGCTAGCAGAATCAACATGATGAACCAACAGTTCAGTTCGTTTAACCACATCTATGGAGAAACTGTTGAGAATCAGATTAGGAGGTTTGTCAAACTTGTGTCACAAATGGTGAGTGCTGGAATCAATATCTCGAACAGTGGAAAGAATCGTCAGCTGCTTAACTCTCTGTCTAAAGGATGGGATGCCGAGGTTTCTATGATCAAGCCTACCAAGGACCTGAATGAAATGACACTTACGGAACTGATTGCTACTATCAAGTCTTGTGAGATCGACAATCAGCAGAGAGAAATGAATCACAAGAACTCACTGATGGCCGCTGGAATGATTAGCTCCAACAATGCTGCATTGATGTCTCAAGCCCACCCAAATCTGGTCTTCAGCCCTGTTCATGGAGTTATGAATCAGAACCCGAACATTGTTTTCAGTCCTATTGCTGCACCAAAATCTAACTATGTGTATGGAATGTCTCTTCCCACTTCCCAATCTCCTGTTGTCAATGTCACAAATGTGCAACCGCAATCTCAGCCCCAGCTACAACATGCTAATGTTGCCTTTGGTTCGACCACTCAGTCTGCTCCTCAGAAAACCCCATCATCACCTTCAGTGGACCACATGGCTTTCCTAACCAAACAAAATGAAGAAAAACTAGCTCTCGCAGCCTCTATGATCGCCAGTTTCAACGCGTTCTTAGCAGGAGACCCCATGCCCTCAGGAGAGATAACACCAGATGTGAATCAAGTGGTAGAAGAGGACTTGGATGAACTGGATGTGGCGTGGAATATGGCTATGTCAGCATTTAAGGCAGATAACTTTGCTAAGAAATATGAGCGTCGTCCTATGAATGCTCGTCCTAGAGTGCTAAAAGACAGGCTGAGGTGCTACAGGTGCTATGGACCGGGACACCTTGCTAGGGATTGCAAGAAGGTTCTTGCAGGTTATGAAGCTACTCAGGCGGCAGCAGCAAGGAACAAGGAAAGGTCTATGGTTCTCCTTACTCCTGCTGAGGCTTCGACTTCAACTGGACAAGGAAACTCTGGAGCTGGAAGAGCGTTGATCGCACAAGTGAAGAATGGATTCAATTGGGCTGATGCAGTTGCTCAAGTGGAATCAATGAAGCTGTCTGAAACTGCTGCTGTGGAAAGGGTTCATCAATGCTTGATGGCGATGACCGAGGAACCAAAATCTCTCTCTGAGACGGTAAATTACCTTTTATATACTGAACATTGTAGAAAGAAAGTTGCTTTGCTGAGATCTCAAAACTCAACATTAATCACCGATTACAACACTGTGATGGGAAAGTACATCAGTCTTCGAGAGAATAATAAAATTCTCTACGAAAAGATTGAGGCACTTAAGAAGGACATAGCTCAACTTCACAGAGATGTAAACCAACAGCAATGTTGGGTTCATGACTACAAACATAGACTCACAGTCAAAACTCTTAAATGTGACTCTGTGAAGGCTGAGCTAGAGCTCCTCACTGGAAAGTACAAACAAAATGAGTTAAACATCAAAAAGTTTGATACTTCCAGTGACACAGTTCGTAATCTGTGTAATGTGCAACTTGCTTATAAAGAAAACAAGGGAAATGGATTGGGATACACACAGGTTCCGCCACCATATAATCATAATTATTCCAGATTGCCTATCACTGAGTAGGAGACGAAAAATTATGACAAAATGATGTATGGCAAGCCTAGTGATTATGTTACATATGAACCATCAAAGTTTAAAAATGATCAACAAGCTGATTTCAAGAAACCAATGAATTTTGTCAAAAATGAAAATGTTCAAAATGAATCAGCGGATAAGTCCGATCACGTAAATGAAATAGTAAAAAATACAGAAACTGAAACAAAAATGGAACCAGTTAACACACCCGCAGAGGAGATGAAGGAAAGTTCACCAAATTCTGATTCTGTTGAAAATACTATATGTTCTAGTTTGTGTGCAAAGTCAGTAAGAACTTAAGAGAAGTCTAAAGAGGATGATGAATCACATCAACGTGCTGCTCATAATGTTATTTCTGATAAAAATGACCTTTATGCTTGGAATTGTGTTTTTTCTTGGTTTGCTGAGACTTGGGGTGTTCCCACTAAGACTGATGAATCTGGTGATATTATTCTAGATTATGCTTGTGATAAAAATAACTATGTTGAGAATGTTGAAAATGTTGAAGATATTTTGACAGGAGAGACTGATGCATCGACCGAGGAACTTGAGACATCTGTTTCAAGTAACTCAGAAATCAATTCTGATGTTTCAGTAGATTGCACTTATATGCCTGAAACATCGAATGATACATCGGATGCTCCCTGCAATGATGAAAAACTTGATACCTTTGATTGTAATAATGAAGAGATTGTTGTTGAACAGGGATCTCCTGACGATCTTGACGGACAAACAGAGGATCCAGGAATCTCAGATAATGAGCTCAAATCTTCAAGTGGTTCTGATTGTGATGAACAATCAGAATCCAGCCGCATTGCGAAAGAAGATAGTCAAACTGTCTTAGACACAGACTGCTCATCATCTGAATTACCGGAATCGTCTACTGTCGAGAGCTCAGAGGCTGATCTGACTGAAGAGGAGACATCCATAGAGTCCAATTCTGCAGAAACCCATGGAAACATGAAAACTATGGAGAAGGAATCCATGGAAATCAATTCCATAGTCGAATCAGATGATGAAACTATAGAAGAAATTATTGTGGAAACCTTCTCTGCAGAATCTCCTGAAAACATGGTCTCTAAAGAAAAGGAATCTGTGAAAGTCACTTCCAAAGACAGTTCATCTATCAATCCCAAAGGTGACCTTAACAAAACAGAGTCAACATAATCAGTTCCACATAAAAGAAAGCGGTCATGTAGAAACAGAAGGCCAAAAAGAAAGAATGTTAAAAGGGAAAACCCAAATCTCAAGCAAACAGAACCCAAACTCAAGGGTAAGGTAGCGGATACTTACTCTTGTGCTGACAGCTGTGAGCCGGGTTCATCCAAGATCAAGCATCCTCGAAAGAACTCAGCGTCAAATGAAAGGAAAAGACGTGATCAGTTCTTGAGAATAACACAAGCTGAACTAGATGTCTTTTTCTCAAAAAGGCAGACATGTTTTAACTGTGGAATTCCGGGACACATTTCAAGAAATTGTGTTCATCGTCCCTACTACTCTAAGAACATGTATCATCAGAAGGCCATGCACCCTCACTTTACAAAAAATGGTCCTCCCAAAGCAAGGCCTTCGGACAGAGACTGGAATCTTGCTAAACAGGAAAACCAAAAATTTTCAAACACAAACAGGTTTCAAGGGGAAACGAAAGTTTTTCCATCAGATGGAAGTGTCTTGGACACCAAAATTGGAAACCTAAAATTCCTGTTGGATCCCAGTCTCCATGTTCGCAACCATCAACTTCAACCGCGTCACCAAAAAACACAAGCAATGATAAAAATCATATGATCTTTCGCGAAGTTACCTACACAGATAGCAATGGTAAACTCAGGTCCACTATGGTCTGGGTTCCTGTCTCTAACTGATTCCGTTAAATGTGCATGAACGACTATGGGGGGCTACCTTTAGACTCTGGTTTATTGATAGTGGTTGTTCTAGACACATGACGGGAGACATATCCCAGTTGAATGGCATCAAGATATTCAACGGAGGATGTGTCAAATTCGCAGGAGGAGAATCAGGGAGACTCACCATGAAAGGCACAATCAAAAATGGCGTCCTCACCTTTTCAGATGTTAACTATGTCCCTGAGCTTAAGCACAGTCTGCTGAGTGTATCACAGATGTGTGACAAAGGAATGGAAGTTCTCTTCACCAAGAGTGGCTGCGTTATTCTGAAACCAAGAATTATCATACCTGAAGACTGGTTTCTAATTGATGCTGAGCGAAGAGGAAATGCTTATGTAATTGATATGAACAAAGCACCTACTGATCAAGTTACTTGTTTGTTTTCAGAAATTGCTGAACATGATGCTATGCTGTGGCACCGTCGTTTGGGTCACCTGAACACGAAAAATTTGAATCGATTAGCAAAAGGAGGTCTCGTCAGGAACTTGCCAATCAAGGATTTCATGCAAATAAAGAAATGTGAAACATGTACTCGAGGAAAGCAACATCGTCGGCCTCATAAGTCCAAACCTGTTCACACCACTTAAAAGGTCTTGGAACTGCTGCATATCGATTTGTTTGGTCTGGTCCATGTACTCAGTATCGAGGGAAAGACTTACTGTTTGGTCATCACAGATGATTTTTCTCATTTCACTTGGGTATTCTTCTTGGAGCAGAAAAGCGAGACTACTGGTTTAATTAAGAAATTTGTAATACTCATGGAGAATCAGTCAAATGAACGTGTAAAGATTATCCGTTGTGACAATGGGAAAGAATTCAAGAATGCCGAGCTGAACGAATTTTGTGCCCTCAAAGGAATCAACCGTCAATACAGTATAACAAGATCCCCTCAACAGAATGGGGTTGCAGAAAGACGCAATCGTACTCTTATCGAAGCTGCTCGCACAATGCTGATAGATTCGGGTCTTCCACTCAAATTCTGGGCAGAAGCAGTGAACACGGCTTGCTACGTTCAGAATCATGCCTTGATAAAAAAACGTCACATGAAAACTCCATATGAAATAGTTGAAGGTCAAAAACCCTCGGTGCAACACTTTCGCACTTTCGGTTGTCCGTATGTACTTCTCCTCATAGATTCCAGAGGAAAATTTGAAGCTCGAGGAGATCCATGCTATTTCATTGGATACGCTAAAAATACTTCTTATCGTGTGTACAACAAGGTCAAGAAGCAGATTGTGGAAGCATATCATGTGGATTGGCTGGAAGAAAATCGAAAAAACGCTCGCATTGGACCTGAATGGCTATATGATTATTCCTTCTTGTTTAAATCATTTCCTATTTTTTCTGATGAAATTGTTGATGCAGGAGTTACAGCAGCAGAGATGCCTATTCCCGTTGAAGATGAGGATGTGCCCTTGCAGAATTTAATCAAAAAACTCACTGTGAATCTATCAGGATTCGACAAAGAAACTACAGCACAAAGTCACTGCTCCACTGCACAGGATCCGATTCCTGAACCTTCAATGGATATCCCTAATGGTAAAGCCAACAACACTGAAGACTCTGCTAGACCGTCAAACGTTCAAGGAGCTTCTTTGTTTCAAGAAGCAATTCCATCAGATTGCACTATAGATCCGCGCGTGATCAATACCGCTGCACCAAGTGAGGGGGAGCCATCTGGAATAGTATCAAGAAGCTTTTCAAATTTGAAATCAAACCTGCATGTCCCTGCAACAGCAATTCCACAGCGTGTTCAGAAAAGTCACCCAATCACGAATGTCATTGGCCTAGTATCTGCTGGTGTTTAGACCCGCAACAAATCTGGAGACATCAACTCATGCTTATACTCTTGCTTAATATCACAGATTAAGCCTAAAAACATTAATGTTGCTTTGCAGGAACCTGGATGGGTTGATGCGATGCATGAAGAGCTCAATCAGTTCGAACGGCTTGTAGTATGGAAGCTTGAAAAGCTGCCTCAAGGAAAACGAGCTCTTGGCACACGATGGGTATTTCGTAACAAGCAAGATGATTCTGGAGTGATTGTAAGAAATAAGGCCAGATTAGTAGTCCAAGGTTTCAGTCAGGTCGAAGGTTTAGATTATGATGAAGTATATGCCCCAGTTGCACGTCTGGAAGCCATCTGTATTTTCCTGGCATATGCATCCTTTATGGGCTTTACAGTCTATCAAACGGATGTAAAGACGACATTTATTTATGGGAAGGTCAAGGAGGAGATTTATGTTGCTCAACCGTCGGGCTTCGTTGATCAAGAAAGAAGGCTATACCTATAAGCTGGACAAGGCTATGTATGGTTTGCACCAAGCACCCCGTGCATGGCATGCTACCCTAACAGAACATTTGCTCGCTCATGGGTACACTCGAGGGACGATCGATCAGACGCTGTTCATCAAACGTGTTGACAAGGACATCATCCTAGTTCAAATATACGTTGAAGACATCATCTTCGGATCGACAAATGATGCACTTTGCAAGGAGTTTGAAGAGGTCATGAAGAGGAAGTTCGAGATGAGTTCCTTAGGAGAGATGACAATGTTTTTGGGCCTGCAAGTCCATCAGAACAATCAAGGAATCTTGATTCACCAAAGTAAATATGTAAATGATGTTCTTGCAAAGTTCAGCATGACAGACTCAAAGCCAATAGACTCCCCAATTGCAGAACGGCCGTTGTTGACTGAGGATCTAGAGGGAAGTCCTGTTAATCAGACAATGTATCGCTCCATGATCGGTTCACTGATGTATCTGACTGCAAGTCGGCCAGACATTCTGTATGCCGTTTGTCAGTGTGCTCGTTATCAGGCTAACCCTAAACTCTCTCATCTAACTGCTGTTAATTTTTTTTTAGATATTTGAAGGGAGCTCCTAAACTCGGACTCTGGTATCCCAGAGATTCGGACTTTGATTTGTTTGCCTTTTCAGATAGCAACTTTGGAGGAACAGACAGGGATAGGAAATCTACATCAGTTGGATGCCAGATCTTGGGAGATAGACTCATCTCTTGGTAGTGCAAGAAGCAGCAGACAGTGTCTCTCTCCACAGCGGAAGCAGAGTATGTTGCAGCGTCTGCCTGCTGCTCCCAGGTTCTTTGGATGCAACATCAGCTGGAGGATCACGGTTTGAGTTATCTTGATACAACCATTTATTGTGATAACGATGCCGCTATCCAGATCACTAAAAACCTTGTTTTTCACTCCAAAACAAAGCACATTGACATCAAAATTCATTTCATACGAGATTGCTTTGACAGAGGTCTTATTAAACCTGAACAGATCCATACTGATGCTAACACAGGGGATCTTTTTACAAAACCTATCAGCATCTCTAGGTTCAATGTGCTTGTAGACCTCTTGAAAATGATACGCTTCACCGACTGAGCATCTTTAAAAAAAACCTTTAATGTATATAATAAATAAAGGGGTTTTATGAATAACAGTATCTCATCCGGTAAATTTGGGCATAAAGTATTCTACTTTTGCACAAATTTAGGGGGGAAAAGTTGCTGGGAAATGAAATGAATTTTCGTGTTTAAAGAATTGGATTAACACATGTAAGGTTTCAAAGCTGAACAGGCTAGGATCCACTGCGATGTGTTGATAGGTCTAACGCTCGAAAAGCAAAAAGAAGCAAAGGTGATACAAACATAATGGACTGGACATCTCGTGGGTAACAGATCAATGGTGTATGATTTCATGGTCTTAAATCCTGCGTTGATAGATAGCCAACGTCTGAGGTTTCGGGTCTTTATGCTGATAAATCATCCGGGATATCAGGGTTGTCCCTCTGTTGCATCCAGACTATATGCAGACCTGGGCACAATCAGGATATCTTGCAAAACAGCCACAAATGGGCTAAAACCTTAAAACGAAAGAAATCTCACTCAAAAGAGAATTCCGTGTGTTATTAAAGCCAAATCCGTACCGTTAAAGGTATCTGTCTCGCCCTCGTCAGAACTTCTCTGGTCTCTCTGCTGTACGGAAGTACTGACCTGTTTACCAGGAAGTCTGGCGTTGAAAAATCTTAAGGATGATCTCAGTATACTCACCCGCTACGATGAACTGTTGTGCTTACCTTGATCACGGGGGTATGCCTTGAAATGGGACACACGGATGTTTCAGTATAATTCTACCTAAAGCGTATCACAAAGCTAAAAGTTGAAGTTTGGGCGTTGGATTTAAGAGGACAAGCATATTAACAATCGCGTGGACCAGTCCAAGTAAGCAAAGAGCCGAAAAGTGTTCCTTAATCTGTTCGAGAACGATTTGATCCCGTGGCAGTCTTCCCAATTTACCCCAGTGTTAGTATAATTTCCATATTATATTATATTTTATTTTATTAAGTGTCAAATAGGTGCTCGGTGAGTTGTTTTGTTGATTTTGAAGGGGGTATTATGCTATCTTGAAAAGTTGATTAATATAATAATAAAAAATGGATCTGGATGGCCCACCATCTTGGATGGGACCCATCAGGAATTGACCTAGTCAAAGCCTGAACAGATCCATCATCTCGGACCAAGCATCTGAGATGGGCCTGGCCCATAAGCCTATCCGGGGTATTTAATGAGAAAAGGACAAGAGTCCGAGTCACAATCTCGAATCATCTCGGACTGACCTTTTAAGATTCTCTCTTAACTTTCCTCATCTCGGACGATTTCGGACCATCTCGGACCCATTCCGGACTGAAGGTACATGATTCCGGACCACAGACTAGCATCCCGGATGATCTCGGACCAGAGATCATCATCACGGATGATCTCGGACTGGGAGATCACCATCTCGGATGATCTCGGATGGAATGACTATGTCATTCCGGATGAAAAGGTCCATCCGAGATGAACCCTCACCATTCCGGACCTTGACCAGGGTTGACTTGAACCTTTTAAGACTTGGACCTTTGAACTGCCTATCTAGACTGCTTTTTGAACCACGTGTTGGCTGATGTTTGAACTATTTGACGTGGTGACTTTGTTGACCCGTCAGTAATTCAAATATAAGCTAACTTTCCTTTTTAAAAGAATGTAACTTTTGTCGTTTAGTGCAGAAAATGGTTGGTGTTATGATGCAGGAAAAGAACCAACGGCAGTTGGAAGTCAATGAATTTCATAATCAAGCAGGCTACTTGTCGGATCCTCTAGCAGATCAAATAGAGTTATTTGGATCTCTCATCAGGGGTCTGAACAATTGTCCTCTCACCCACGCTTTAAGGGCAGAACCAGTCATGTGCAACAGCTGCATCAATACTTTTTGGAACACCACAAAAATTTACAGACAAGGTGCAGGTTCGATTGAAGCGATAGTGCAAAAGACGAAGATTATTGTGACCGAGGCAATAATACGAGAAGTCTTAAGACTAGGAGATCAGTCGCATCATCCTACATCGTACGATCAAGCTAGAGTTCTTGCTGCACTACAAAGGATGAGTTATGAAGAAGGTTATCCAACAGTTTTGAAGAAACTATTCCTGCCGTATTGGAGGCTCTTGGTACATTTTTTCCTTCAATGCATTGCTGAGAACAAGGGTGGATTTGATCAGCTCAACAAGACGCAAACATCAGCAATTGTGGCGTTAGTGAACGGATGGGATTACAATTTTTCAGCTTTCATCTTCGATAATATGAAGAAAATGCTCGATGATCCGAAAAAGAAGATTTTCATGCTATATCCAAGGTTCATTAAGATGATTCTTGACGATCGATACCCTACGTTGGTCAAGGGCCCAAACTTTATCAACCTAAAGCTAATGGGGCCGAGCTGCTTTGAAAATGCTTGTAGAAACAAAAGAGCAAAGCATCACAACTTTGAAGGAAGAATAGCTCTTGAAAAGCATGGTAGATTTGCAGATGATGTACAAGGAGCTCCTTTTGCCCCAGCTCCTCAAGTTGTCCCTGTTGCTCCAATTCCGCCTCCAATCAATGCACAAATTGCGGAAGAGCATGACGTACAGCTCATGTAGCAAGTACAACAGACAGCTGATGATGAAGATGAAGTTCAATTTATTGATTCAGAAACGAAAACAGGCTTTAGTGAAGAAACAGATTCTGAAAGCAAAATAGAGATAGTGATGTCTGATAAGGAAGAGGATGACGTTCGCAAGCCTGTGCCCATGACTTCTGAGAATCTAGCAGCATTACTTCTAAGTTTACAGGGTGGTGATGGAAACCCTCCATCCGTCTCCACTGCTGATGACCAAGAAACTATTGTCGCATCACAAGTTGAAATGGAAGTGGAAGTAACTGATGATGTTACTGAAGAATCAGCTCTAAAGAAACAAAGAACCCATACCGCACTTGATGACATTCCTTCTGGGCCTTCAACTGCCCCTGAGTCCACTCATATCATTGATCCTCATCCTGATCCACAAACAAAAGATGCATCAAAGAAAACAAACTTACAGATTTATATGATTTCAACTTTGATTTTGAAGCCACCCCTCACAGCCAGACAGTTCTAGTGGTGGCGTTCGATTTGAAACAGGAAGCTCAAGTGGGGGAGGCAATACTGAGCATGATGAAGCAACTTTTCGTTATGCAGCTGAGAAATGTTAGATCTTTGAAAGCGAAAGTGATAGTGATGAAGATGAATACGTTAAAAGATTGAAAAGGCGCGTGGTCGTATTGGAACAGGGTGCGGAGCTGAAGAATGCTCAGATCATTTCTCTCCAACAAGATGCTGACTTGAAAGAAGCCTAGATCTCATCACTGCAATCACAACTCACCAACAGAGATCTCACCAACGATCAGCTGCAAGGTGATGTAGGGATGTTGATGTCCACTGTTTACGGTCTGAATGCAAAGCTGGAAAAGAAATTTGGAAATGAGTTTGTGGATAAAGAAGATGAACAGTTTTATGTTGGAAGAACAGAACGAACTCCAGAGCAAAGAGCAGCAGCTGAAGCAGAGCGTGCAACAGCTTTAGAAGCTTATTTGGCTGCTAAACCAAAGAAGCAAAGCAGCAAGTCCAAGAAGAGGCAAGAACAGAAAGAGAAAGAGAAGCAAAACAAAAAGCAATTGTTGGTGATGAAGAATCAGGATTTAAATCCTCTAGATGAGAACTTTCAATTGAAGGATCCAACACAGAGGCCAGACAGATTGGTGATGGAATTAGGATCTTCTCACTAAGATGAAGTTGGAAACAAATCAGAAGTGGCGTGTTGGAGGTATGAACCAGATAAACAGATGTGGCTGATTACACGAAAGAGTGGGCATAGGGAGTATTATGGCAAGGAGAGTCAATTTGAATCTTGGACCAAGATTGACTTGAAAAGTCTGTTACGTGCTCCTTACTTTGATCCAGATTTGAGTAAGAGAGGCATGGGTTGGGCATTTCACTCAAGACTAGAGCGAGAGGTGAAAAGCAAATTTGCAACAATGAAAACCGCTAAGCCCACAATCCAGAGAAACCCTGAAGTTCGTGACCCTCACACCAAACGCACTGTCAAATCAGTTATCTGGCCAGCCACTGATAAAGAGAAGATCATTCCTATCTCCAAAAAGTTTGAAAAGGGAATCCTGAAAAACTTCAAATTTCGGGCTTATGATCCGAAGATGGCAGAAGCAGTTATAGTCACTGAAGAACAAGCCATCAGTGTTCCAAATTCATATGATTTGATGAGCTTTTATGAGGAAGATATTCTGATTCTCTCCAATCATCAAATTCGCACAAATGAGAAGTATGAAGAATGTGCGAAGGTTTGGACGAGTGCTGCTGCCAATATAATAAATCATCACTTGTTTGCTCCAGATCAAGACGAAGGTGGTCCTCAGGTATGATGCAGCTACTGATCCAATAAACCTAGGGGAAGATTGTTAGGCCCTTAAAGGTTTATGGATAAGTAGTTTAGTGGATTAGTAGGAGTTTGCGGTTAATGGTTGTAAATGGGCTTTTGGGTAGATTGGGCCTAGGGTTTAGGGAGCATCCTCCCTAATCCCTCTCTATAAATAGTAGCTTATGTCATAGGTGCATGGTTGGTGATTTTGGGAGATCTTGTATTAGACAATCATTTGTATGCAAGATTTGAAGCTTTTGAATACATAATCATCCTTCTTTCATCTCTTTGTTTCTTTGCAACTTGTTTGTGTGATTCCGCCACCTTACGAGTTGTGCGATATCATTGTGATCTCGGTTTCGGGACTTACAGGAAGTGAATTCATTGTAAAATGTGTTGTAAAACTCTTCAGCCATGATTCTTATCTTTAAACAACCTGCAAAATAGGCAAACACTTTGATTAAATCTGAAAATTAAACACAACAGTGTGTTCGTACGAAGCTGAACGTAGCTTGAGCAGACAAATGTGAGTGTGTACGAAGCTGGGTTCGTACGAAGTCAGATTTCACAAAATCACAATTTTTAACTTGGTTCGTGGGTTCGTACGAGGCTACAGGTGTGTGGCTTTGTACGAAGCTATGCTACGATGAACACGTTCATGTTTTTCATGTTTTCACTGTTTTGAATATGATTTTGTTCGAATTTTGATCTGAAACTTTGTAGGGTTGTTTAAAAATGTTTTTAACACGTTATATCAAAAACTTAGACGATTTTAACCGTGAAATCTCTGTAGATCTGAGTTTAAAGTTCAAAGAAAATGAGAAGAAGATGAGTAGAAGTAGACGTGTGAAGAAGAAGAAGATGAAATCAGCTCTGAATCTGATGTAGAAGCATGAATCTCCGTGTCTTCAATCCTAGCAATCAAGCACCCGCTCTGATACCACTTGTGAATTAAGGATCGTGATCGATTCCTTCTCCGTTGAATACTTATAAACACAAATAATATGCGGAATCCAAACACGTGTGTGGATTAGACACTCTGAAGTAATTACAACTGTTTTCTATTACTGAATATGATAGTACAGAACCGTGAAAACGAACGGGCAGAGCTTCGCCTCAAGAATGCCCAAAAAATTACAAATGACTAACACAAGACACATATATATAGAAGTCTGGGTTCGCACAAGGCTGCCATGCCTTCGTACGAAGCCAACTCCGTACGAAGCTGTTCTTTAATATGTGATCTTCATACTTCATTCAGTTCAGCATCAGTCTTGTGTCATTTGTTTCAGCTACTTTACGTGATTAACGCAAGCGATAGACATATGCACTCACACTTCTCGTTCTGACCAAACACTCAAATCATAACACTGATTGGAGGTGTAATATTCATCATTCCTTCTTCTTTTGTAAGCTTAATTTGACTTTTGAGCACTATGGTCAAACCTGCACCACTTATTCACAAATTTTTGAGAGTTTTGATTTTCAAATTTTTGTGGATTTTTATAATGATTGGATAATTGAACTGATGATCTTTTGTTGTTACTTTGAAAATTTTTAGAATTTTTAACATTTTGTTTTTGTTCCCCATTTTGCTTAGAAGTTGAACATTCATCTTTTTCAGCAAATGGTGGAACAGTTTCTTAAAATTTTTCTTTTAGTTTTAAAAATATTTCTTTTTTTTATCATTTTTATCATCATCGGTGTCATTATTACAATCTTTAATTATGACTTCATGATAATTTATGACATTGTCACTTATTGGATTTTCAACTGAGTGAGTTTTATTCTTAGTGTTATGAGGTACAACTGTTTTTTATTTATCTTTTCCCGACGGTTTATACCCAATACCACGATTACAAAATTCATACTCGTCCTCCCCAGTTTTTCATTTTTATTGATTGGTTTTGGAACCATATGATCAAGTAGTAAGGACAAGGCAACAAAACCTTTCAATTTATTTTTCAATATCTCAATTTCATTATTTGCAATCTCAACATCTTTTTCAAGTTGAGTTATTTTCTCAAGAAGCGAGTTTACTGTAATTTGTTTTTCAAAATCATTTTTATTTAAAATCAAATTTTCATTTTCTAAAATTTTTATTTGATTTTTCAAATCTTTTTCATTTTGTTTTAAATCTTTTTCAATTGTGTTAAATGCCATTTTAGTCCATGTGGTTTGGACCATTTTGGCAATTTAGTCTAAAAGTTTCATTTTTCACCTGTGGTCTAAAAAGGTTTCACCGTTGCCATTTTAGTCCACTGGGTTAACTTCATCCCTTTTTTCTGTTACGAGAAGGGCAATTCGGTCATTTTATATGTAATGTCTTTATAGGAAATCTTTAGTGTAACAAATCAAGCTGTTACACCTTTTTATGTCAGACATGAGTGAAAGACTACAAAAAAGTTGTTTACAGCTTTTGCAGAATGTAATCGGATGAAAATATGTAACATATTATATCTTCTCTCTCCTTACGTAAAAAGTACAACTGTCAAATCTGAAAAATGTGTAACATGTGGCAAGTTGTGGTTCACCCATTTGAGTTTGTTTATTTTCCTTGACTCAATAGGGATTTATTTCTATACTTGCGCTACACATACATACATACATACATACATGCATACATATATATATATATATATATATATATATATATATATGTGTGTGTGTGTGTGTGTGTTGGGAGCCCGTGTGATATGACAGAGTGCAAATCACCCCACCTCTTTAACTCCACAAACCCACGGTTTCATCACCCACATGCAGACACATACACCCCTCATGCACACACACCGACACCTCTCGCACAAAATTTAATATACACACCCCATAATATAAATCTCATGTGACAGAATATATTATATACACAAATAATGTATTAGTCAGGAGAAGTTTGTTAGTTAATATATTATTTATGAGAAGTGGGAGTACAAATTAAGAACTATTGCATACATTGGCGAAGCTTTGAAGGGGCCGGGAGGGGCGCCCGACCCCCCGAACTTTTTGCTCAGTAGTGTTATATATGTAGTTTTCGTATAGAAATTTTTGGGTATATACGTTTTCGACCCCCGATTCTATAGAAATTTTGGGTATATACGTTTTCCGACCCCCCCGTCGAAAACGTCAAGCTTCGCCACTGATTGCATAGAAGACTTGTATCTTACGCACCAAAAGTTGAATTAGGCGTCTTAAAATGGAGAGTAAATTATAAGCTTACTCTTGTCAATGTATTATATAGTAGTGTTTGTGGTAGGAATGACAATAGGTCGGGCTTGGGCCGGGTATTGGTAATCCCAGGCCCGTAACCTGTTGTAATTCTTTGTCTCATACCCGGCCCGTTACCCATCGGGTATTTTTCGGGTAATTACCCGTCGGGTATCGGGCATACCTGCGGGTATCGGGTATACCCGTTAATTTCATAAAAATACTCATCGGGACAAATCTGCAATTTTTACTTTGATGTTTATATAATTTACTATTTTAATGACTATAACAAATGAAAATATGATTAATAACTTACGTATCATATTCAAACCACATATACCAAACTAAATCAAAAGGATTACTTAATTAAGTAATTGTATTAAGACCGCCTAATTGCATAAACATCCACATAACAAAGGGTGATTGCTTCCATATCCAATATACATGCTCCAAAATAAGTTATTTGTTCACTAAGCACCTGCCAAATACATATCCACATATGATTATAGAGAAGGTAATAAATACATGTACTAAGTTTATATATATACATGCTCAAAAATAAGTTATTTGTTCACTAAGCACCTGCCAAATACATATCCACATATGATTATAGAGAAGGTAATAAATACATGTACTAAGTTTATATATATGGAAAGCTATAATATGATACTTTCGGGTAAATGGGTCGGGTATCGGGCGTGTATCACTAAGAGGCTGTTTGTTTTTGCTTAAAACGTCTCTAAGGAGCTTATGTCTGCAGGCGGGCAGACATAAGACCTTAAAGACTGTTTGTTTTTTTTTTAAAGAAGACCTGAAAAGTGCTTTTATTAGCTTAAAAAAAAGCTCATATCTAACATCTTCAAGACCCATTAGATCTTCAAACATATCACTCTCCAAATTTCAGACACCACAGATCTTCCTCCTCTATCTCTCCCTCTTTAAAACCCAGCACCACCACCACCTCCACCTTCAACCCACCTCCACCGTCACCCTCAATCCACCACCACATCCACAATTACACCGCGCAAACAACCACCACCCCAGCAACGACCACTCAAACCCTCCGGAAAAAACGAATCTGGCCGGAAAAAGGTATTTGGCCAGAAAAACAATTTTTGGTTGTGGAGGGCAGAATTTGGCTGGAAAACGAATTCGGTGTTTGATGCCCCACACCCATTCTATCCAACCCTTGATGTTGAGTGGTGCCTTGTATTTAGAAAAAAAAAACGAGACGAAAGTGGGCACTAGTGGAGGTGAGATATTGGATCTTTCCTCACATTTAGGGTTTATTTAAGGGTCAATCTTTTTGGACACCTTATCTGCCTATTTAGACACCCTTTGCCTCGTATAGGCCTCGTATAGGCCTATACGAGGCGTATAGGGTTACATCAAAATCAGTGCCTGACTCATGTCACTTCTGGTTTGACCCCTTCAAGACGCCTCGTATAGGCCTATACTGGGCGTATAGGACCCTTCGTATAGGCCTCATATGTGACCCTTTGCCCCTTATATGCCTCGTATAGGCCTATACTGGGGGTCTTGAAGGGTTTTTTTTTTTAACAAACATTTTATACAATATTAATCGTTTTAGCAAACTTTTATACAAAAACAAGTTTTTTTATTTTAAATAATTAATATTAGG
This sequence comes from Helianthus tuberosus, assembly GCA_030545235.1. NCBI lineage: Eukaryota > Viridiplantae > Streptophyta > Magnoliopsida > Asterales > Asteraceae > Helianthus > Helianthus tuberosus. The sequence continues at coordinate 11,538 of JARYGA010059420.1, read as the reverse complement.
ACCCCTCGTTGGTTTTTTTAGTTGAAAAATAGATGTTTTGGTAGGGTAATTTGATTGTTTTTTGAGGGTGATGTTTTTTGAGTAAAAAAATGGTGTATAGTATAAGTCTAGTATAGGTCCCATATAGGTCTTGTATAAGCCTATAGGCCTAAACGGGACCTAAACCACACCTATAGTCCTATACGAGTGTTGTATCTTATCCAATAGTCTAATATCGTATTGTATTGTATCGTATCATATCGTATCGTATAGTATAGTATAGTATAGTGTAGTATAAGTCTCGTATAGGTCTTGTATAAGCCTATCGTGTTGTATCGTATCGTATAGTATAGTATAAGTCTCGTATAGCTCTCGTATAGACCTATATGGGACCTATACGAGACTTATACTATACACTATACGATACAATACGATACCATACTATACGATACAATACGATACTATCGTATCATATAGTGTAGTATAGGTCCCTTATAGGTCTTGTATAGGCCTATCGACGTATACGGGCGTTGTATCGTATCGTATAGTGTATAGTATAAGTCTAGTATATGGCCCCTATAGGTCTTGTATAAGCCTATAGGCCTAAACGGGATCTAAACCACACCTATAGTCCTATACGAGTGTTGTATCTTATCCAATAGTCTAGTATCGTATTGTATTGTATTGTATCGTATCATATCGTATCGTATCGTATAGTATAGTATAGTATAGTATAGTATAGTATAGTATAGTATAGTATAGTATAGTATAGTATAGTATAGTATAGTATAGTATAGTGTAGTATAAGTCTCGTATAGGTCTTGTATAAGCCTATCGTGTTGTATCGTATCGTATAGTATAGTATAAGTCTCGTATAGCTCTCGTATAGACCTATATGGGACCTATACGAGACTTATACTATACACTATACGATACAATACGATACCATACTATACGATACAATACGATACTATCGTATCATATAGTGTAGTATAGGTCCCTTATAGGTCTTGTATAGGCCTATCGACGTATACGGGCGTTGTATCGTATCGTATAGTGTATAGTATAAGTCTAGTATATGGCCCCTATAGGTCTTGTATAAGCCTATAGGCCTAAACGGTACCTAAACCACACCTATAGTCCTATACGAGTGTTGTATCTTATCCAATAGTCTAGTATCGTATTGTATTGTATTGTATCGTATCATATCGTATCGTATGGTATAGTGTAGTATAAATCTCGTATAGGCATTGTATGGGCCTATGGATGTGGTATCGTATCCTATAGTATCGTGTTGTATCGCATCGTATCGTATAGTATAGTGTAGTATAAGTCTCGTATAGGTCTTGTATAGGCCTATCGTGTTGTATCGTATCGTATAGTATAGTATAAGTCTCGTATAGGCATCGTATAATTAATATTAGTGTTATTATAATTAATATGAGTTTTTTATAATTAATATTAGTGTTATTGATATTAATATGAGTTTTTTTATAATTAATATTAGTGTTATTATAATTAATATGAGTTTTTTATAATTAATATTAGTGTTATTATAATTAATATGAGTGTTATTATAATTAATATGAGTTTTTTTATAATTAATATTAGTGTTATTATAATTAATATGAGTTTTTTATAGTTAATATTAGTGTTATTGATATTTAAAAAGAGAAAACAAAAAAAAAAACCCTTCAAGACGCCCAATATAGGGCTATACTGGGCGTCTATGTGGACCAAAAGACCATTATACCCCTGAATTAGGCCTATACTGGGGGCAATTCAGGGGTTTAATGGTCTTTTGGACCCTTCGTATAGCCCCAGTATAGCCCTATATTGGGCGTCTATTTTTATTTTTTTTTCTTTTTAAATATTAAAAAAAGAAAACAAAAAAAAATAATAATAGACGCCCAGTATAGGGCTATACTGGGCGTATACGAGGGGTCCAAAAGACCATTATACCCCTGAATTAGGCCTATACTGGGGGCAATTCAGGGGTTTAATGGTCTTTTGGACCCTTCGTATAGCCCCAGTATAGCCCTATACTGGGCGTCTATTTTTATTTTTTTTGTTTTTTCTTTTTAAATATTAAAAAAAGAAAACAAAAAAAATAATAATAGACGCCCAGTATAGGGCTATACTGGGCGTATACGAGGGGTCTAAAAGACCATTATAGCCCTGAATTAGGCCTATACTGGGGGCAATTCAGGGGTTTAATGGTCTTTTGGACCCTTCGTATAGCCCTAGTATAGCCCTATACTGGGCGTCTTGAAGGGTTTTTTTTTTTTAACAAACATTTTATACAATATTAATCGTTTTAGCAAACTTTTATAAAAAAACAATAAAACTTTTTTTAAAGAAACAACTCAAATTACCCCACCAAAACACCCATTTTTTACTCAAAAAACATCACCCTCCAAAAACAATCAAATTACCCTACTAAAACATCCATTTTTCAACTAAAAAAAAAACAACGAGGGGTCCTAATATTAATTATTTAAAATAAAAAAACTTGTTTTTGTATAAAAGTTTTGCTAAAACGATTAATATTGTTAAAATGTTTGTTAAAAAAAAAAAAAAAAAAAAACCCCACTTATATACTGTTGATACACTTTGTGTGGACGCGACTCGGCTCGGTTCGACTCGGCCTTGAAGACTTGAAGACACGAAGATCGAGACAAAGCTACAGCCAAGGGGGAGTTTGTTGGTGCACTTGTGTCTGTACTTTGTCTGTATTGTGTCATGATACAAAACGATGTCTTTAATGTAAGGTTGATGTAAGTTTGACCAAGTCAACCATCCTCCTGGTTTGACTTGACCAAACAGTTAGAAAAATGTTGTAAGCTGGTTGTGTCGAAGGATGTGTCATCGAAGGATTGTTTTATATCCTCCGATGAGCTCGAAAGATGAACATTCGATAGATGAGTTCGAAACATAAACCTTCGATGGATGAACTCGAAGGATATATCGAAGGATATCATCCTTCGAGGTATTTGTGAATCTTTCGATGGCTTTCTGGTCGACAGATGATCTTTCGATCAATCTGTCTGATCCTTCGACCAGACCTGCTGTTCCGGGTATATATACCCATGTAGTGTGTTGTGTGAAAAAAAAAAGAAGAGAACACATAGTGAGGACAAGAGAGACAGAAACAGGGAGAGCATTCTGTTGAGAGCACACACACGAGAGAACTTTGAGAGTTTGCAGAATACATCTGTGAACATTGGGCTTGTAACCGAACCTTTCATACGCATTAATACAAGTGGTGTTAATCGTTGAATGTTGTGTGTTGTGTTTGTGCTTGTTCTCGTATAAAGTCTCGGTTGCATGCTAGCTTGGATTCCGCACTCGCTAGTGTGTTTGATATAACAAGGATAAGGTTTTATCTCATCCTCGAGAGGGACCTACAAGTGGTATCAGAGCTTTGGCTCTTCTCCTTGTTAAAACCGAGGTGTTCTTGCTGTTTTTCGGGTTTTGAAAAGTTATATTTTTCTGAAAAACATTGTTAATCGGGTTTAAATCTTGTTGTTTTGCTGGAAGTTCTTATAAAAATCACTTTTTCTTTCATGTTCACATTTTAGAAGTTGATTTTTAGTGAAGTTTCAAGCAAAACCGGGTTTCGGAAGTTTGTAGTTTTACAGGAAAACCCATTGTGTTCATAATATCTTCAAGTGTTCTTCAAAGTTTACATCTTTTGATCTTGTTTAGTTATTTTCGAAAGTTGTTGGTGTATTGGAAAGGGTGAACTGATTAAAATAATCAAACAAAATCTGTTTTTGCAGAAAATGATGGTCTGAACCATACTTTCTGCCGAAAGATTTACCAACCCGTCACCTTTTTCACCAACCTGTCACCTGTTTGTCTGCTGTGTCAGTACTCATTGAAAGATATCCTTCGAAGTCGAAAGATCATCTTTCGATCAAGGAGGTTCGACAGATACCCATCCTTCGAACATCTTTCGAAGTCAGTGAGTTATCTTTCGAGCCAAGGAATTTTTTTTTCGAAGGATATATTGTTCGAGCTACTGTTACATTTCGAAAGATAAGGATCCTTCGTCTTGGTGAATCTTTCGAAGTCATTGTTTCGAAATTCAACAGTGATCTTTCGAACACTGTTGATCCTTCGAACAAGTGTCTATCTTTCGAACAGGTGTTGATCTTTCGATCCTTGTCTGTTTAAGATTAACAGGTTGTGCTTTTCAGGTCTTTCGATTCTTGATCCTTCGGCTGGTTGTTATCCTTCGAGATTTTAACATAGTTTGTGAAAATTAAATTTTTAAAAGGAGAAAACTTATTTTTCAAATTTTAAATCAATTTTCACTTAATATATTAATTTTCATAAAATGGGAACAAACGGTCAGTGGGATCCAACCGCGTGGACTCAAATAACTTCGACTCCACAATCATCAGCTATGCAATCTACGCAATCTACGTCAGATTTCGACAAAACTGCATGGATGCGAGCTATTGCCCCACCTCAAGCTGCAATGATAACTGCAAATCAATGGGCTTTGGTCACAAATCAAAGCAACAACATTCAATCTATGATGCAGAACGACAGTGAAACTGGTACAAGCACAAAACCGCCAAAGTTAAATCACATCAATGATTGGGGATGGTGGAAAGAAAGGCTGAGAACTTATGTTCAGGGACAAGGTCAAGATCTATGGATGTGCTTCTTCACAGCTTTTGAAAATGAGTTGGAAGTTGCAGGATCTAATCCACAAACTTACAGCACTTTGTCTGAAGAAGATAAGAAGAAGTTTGAGTTAGAAAAGAAAGCATTCATGATTCTCACACAAGCTCTTCACAAAGACATTTACCACCAGTTTGTTTACTGCACGACTACTAAAAGCTTGTGGGATATGCTCGCGTTACGTTGTGAAGGAAATGCTCAATCTAGAAAGATCAAGCAAGAATTACTGAAGAAAGAGTTTGAAGGATTCACGTGTTTGGAGAATGAGACTTTGGCAGAGTTATCTACAAGGTTCCATCACTTGTTGAGCGAGATGTTTGCTTTTAAAGTCACTGCCACTCCACAAGAATTGGTGAAGAGATTCGCTGATAGCTTACCAGCAAAGTGGAGGAGTTATCTTGAAATTCTCAAAGAAAATGGTGTTCTAGACACAATCACCGTTTATGAATTAATTCAAAGATTGGAGAATAAGGATGTAGAAGAAAAGCTTAAAGCAAAAAGAACACAAACTCCTCAAAATCCAGAAATGTACTTTGGGATTGCAGGAGGTATCAGTGGAGAAAAACCAGCTTCTCAACACGCGAAGCTTCAAACAGCTTTCATCTCAAACACCGGACCTTCCACAACAGATCAGTTTGATCCTTCAGCATACACGATGATGTATTCAAGACCATATGTGCAACCGAAAGCTCAGCAGCAACAACCGCAACAGCAAGGGTTTTATGGAAGCTCTTCAAACTTTCAAGCCACTTCCAATCCTAACACAGTCAGATTAGACACTTCCAACTTTTCCAAAGTCAGTGTCGAAGTAGCCAAGGAGCATATGGAGATGTTGAATACCTTGGTTAGTGCTTATAGTGGATTGATCGCAGGTCAGATTAGGAATATCAATCTAACCAATGAAGATTATCAGCAAGTGGATAAAGAAGAGTTTGAAATGATGGATATCAAATGGGCTCTTGCTAGTGCAATTCGAAGAGCAAAGGAGTTTATGGAAAGGACGGGTAGAACCAACTTGGAAAGCAAGAAAGACACCAAGTATGGGTTCGACAAGCAAGCTGTCAAGTGCTTTAACTGTGGCGAACGGGGTCATTTCAAAAGGGAATGCACAAGACCAGCTCAGCATGGAAATCAAAATCCGTTCAGAAATCAAGGCAACCAGCAGAACCAGAACGGGAACAATGTTCGTACGTTGATACCTGTCAACAACCAAGGCCAAGCAGGGTCATCAAATGCCAACCGGGGGCTGGTGGTTCAAATAGATGAGGGTTGTGATTGGTCGCTTCAGCTTGGAGAAGGAGGAAATGGTGGAACAGCATGTTTTGCTGAAGTCGTAAAGGATTTAAAGCACGCCAGTGGTGGAGAATCTTCCACCAATGGTGTTGCATCTTCTGAAGATGAAGACAGTTCTGGTTATAGTGGAAGCTCAGATGAAGAATCCTCCACTTCAGGAAATGATTATGTGGATGAGACATCAAGTGCGTCAGTCGATGCAAATATTGATAAGCTTTTGGAAGAAGCTGCAGCAGGAACTGAAAGAAGATCTAATTTGATGGATCAAGCTGCTTACTCTTCGTCTTCTCTCCATTCAGCCTTTATGGCTAATGTCGACAGTTCATCAGGTCAGGTATGTGTCGATGAACCCACTGTAGTTAGCTGTGAAAAGTGTGATAGTTTAAATGTTAAATATGCAGAAAAGGAAAGTCAGTTTGAAATCACACACAAACACAATCAACAATTGATTGTAGATCTTGCTAAAGCAACTGAAGCTAACGTGTTTTTAACCAGAAATGAAAAGGAATTTAAAACAACAATTGCGTCATTAAGACATGATGTTTCAGAATTACAAAAAGCTGTTTTGCGAAAACAACATGCTAACAATGATCTTATAGACACAATTGAAAAGTAGATGGTAGAGTTGGCAACCGCTCGATGTGAATGTGAAACAATCAAGCAGAAATTGGAAAGTTATTCCAATTCCCGCTATGTATTGGATCACATTATTGATGTTCAAAAGAAAAAGGGGGATAAGAAGTGTATGGGATTCAAATCATGTCCTCCCCCAATGAATCACAATTACTCCAAATTGCCTGATGACGAGGATATGCCCCGTTTTGAACCTACTGTGCCACTCGGTCTAGATGACTTTGTAGCAGGCCTCGGGTTCACAACTGGTACATCATCCTCGGGTCAATCAGAATCTGAGAAAAGTGTGACAGATTCATCGTGTGTTAAGGAACAGAGTCCTCCCGTTGTTGAGGATACTGATTCTTCGGATGATGAATCTGATGAAATTGTGAACCAACAGTCTAACTCGGTTACAACAGATATTCCAATCGAGAATCACATCCTGTGTGATCCACCAGTGAAACCGAGTAAGACTGAAATGTCAAAAGAAATGGAGTCGATTGTATCAAGTTTTCAAGGGAGTAACTTGTTGTACACGCTCAAAGGAGATAGCAAAATCTACTCTAACAAAGATTTTCCAATTAAAAATGTAAATCAAGATTTAATTGAGCAAATTTTTGAAGGATGCACTGATAAGTTTTTGGGGAACAAAAGTGGAAAAGTTACCGTCACTCAATGTGATCCAATTCCGTGTGAACAAATTAGAAAACAATACGGAAACCAAAAACTACAAGTTGAGCGAAAACAACAAGTCAATTCCGGAAAAGATAAGGTACAGGGAAAGAAGGCTCAGAACAAGAATGTTCAAGCACCTAAGGTTCAACAACAATGGGTGCAAAACAAAAGAGCTCCTGTTAAGAAAAGAGAACCGAAAGTGAACTTTGTTGGATCCACGGGTTCAGATAAACTTGAAACATTTCAGGATAAATCTAACATTGATTTTGTAAAACAAGTTAGAATTTTAAAACGAAATGATCAGAATAACTACACCCAACACACCAACGGAGGTGATTTAGGTCCAAGCACGTCTAGATCACAAAGTTCATTGTCTGGTTCTCCGTCTGATCATCAACATGTTTCTTCGAGGTTTGTAGAGCGGAGAATGTGTTTTGAGTGTGGCACAATTGGGCATATTGTAAGATACTGCCCATACCTGCAAAAGTTGAAGGCAAAAACAAGTGCTCCCCAAGAAACCAATTACCAAAAACGATCATTTCCCCGAAACAAGACCCACGTGTCTTGAAAGAAAGGGAAAAGAAGTTAAAACAAAAGAATCAAAAGGTAATTGAAAAGGCCTTAAAATCAGAGGTCAAAGAAGAAAAACCTGTTCAAGCAAAACCTAAAACTGTAAAACCAGTAAATGCTATAACAATTAATACAAATACTGGTAAAGGACAAACAGCTTGGAAACAAAAACAGGTAATTCAGTCAGGGGGAGCACCACAGGTTCTTTTTCCTAATCATCAAGTGATTGAAATCACTTTTCTTGATGATCAAGGACGACCCAAGTCCACAAAGGCTTGGGTCCCTCTCTCCAACTAATTTTTGAGTGAGTGTGTAGGATATTCCAGGAGGAACTTTCGATAGTCGTAAGATTGTTGATAGTGGAGCATCCTTGCACAAAATAGGCAACAGAAGAAATTGTTGCCTTTGATGGAGAGAAAAAGTAAAGGGAAACAGAAATGTCTGTTGAAAGAGATTGAAAAGCTTCGACAAAATGAAAATCATTTCAAAATGTGAATGTTCAAGGCTTTGATCGGGTCCCCGGGATAGATTCAAATCAAAATGTACGCACCTGCAGCACGTCTGAAGTTCAACACTCAGCAAAATGAACGTGCAGTGTACATTTCTTGGCGGTGTGATTGAAGAAAATGTGTTTGTTGAACAAACCAACCGGGTGTGCGGATGCCTTGGCATGGGTTGAACAACCGCACACTACTTCACAAGAGAAAGACAAAAACCTTCGCTGGTGCAATGTGGAAGACCAGCCGGACCCAAAGGTTTATGATCTTGTTGCTGTCAACAGATCTCTCAGTAGTTACAAAAATCGACTTTGAAATCCACACCGTGTGGATATCCAGTTTGGGAGAGCGCTCAGATTTCTTGCAATGCACGATGCAGTTGCAGGATACGGTTTTAAATTCCTAATCTCTCCTATACTTGTCGATATTTAAGCTGCTTTGTGAATTATTATCTCGTTCAGCACTCTTTGGCCAGACAATGCTGTCATGGTCCGCACCGCTTACCGACATGCCAACTGATTTTTCCAAAATTCGCTAAATCATTTCTGATTAAAACTTAATTGTGGTAAACGGCATTGAGGTAAAACATGAGTTAAACCAACATCGGAAAATCATTTTTGTGCATACATTTGTGTTTTTAAATTTTGTCTTAGTTTGTTGATTTTAGGGGGAGTAAATCCAATATTTGAAAATCCAAAAACATTGAAAATTTCAAAAACACAAAAACAATAGAAAAACAAAAATGAGTTTCCTGGCGAGAAAAAGAGAAAATGATAGTACATCAGTGGTCTGTCTAAACCTCTTTAAACCTAAAATGAAAAACGATAAGCAGCTCTATATAAGATGTATCGGTAGGCTCACAATCATTTTAAAGTGTGCAGGGTGATATAAACTTAAATCGACTGAAGACCAGGTGGGAACCACTCATTGGTATATGGTCTTAGTACCGAAATTTCGTTTGAGAGATTGCCGAGGTTCTGAGATATTCGGTCTTTATGCTGCTTATCATCTGGGTATCATGGTTGTATCTTTTTCCGAAAAATAACGGGGACGCAAGTCTAGATCTTCCATGATACTATACATACGTGTACATATTGCATACGACCTCAATAAGTGATAAACAATCACATGTCCATACAAATAAGTGATAAAATATCACATTTTTCCGGGAGTCAAGTTCGTCTCTCTGCTGTACGAAAGTACTGACCTGTTCACGGACTTGCTCTTGTGCCCTCATGCATCGAAACTCAAGTTCCTCATAAATAAGTGATTCTATCACATAGGGCTTGTTTTCAATCAAAATAAGTGAGAATCTCACATCATATACGGTCAAACAGATGATAATCGGTATACTCACCGGTAAGATGAACCCTCGTGCATACCTTGATACGGGAATGTGTCGTGATGTGGATGAACACCGGTCGGTAAGTATAAATCATACCTTAACGTATCCCCTCGCCATGATTACAAATGATAAGTTGAGCTTATGTGGACAACAATACCGATAATTGTTATAGGATGCTTATCTTAATGTTAACTAATTGAAAAACAAGAGCGTTTTGGCATGACCGTACACTGATATGATTCTCTTACCCTCGAAACTCGCAAAAAGAATGTCTGTAAATATTTATTTAATGTTTCCTGTTTATGCATCTTTGTATATATTTATTTATTGCTTTCCGTCTTTACATTTAAAAAATGAAAATTTCAAAAAGATTTTAGGTGTGTTTAATTTAAACCTTATAAAATCCAAAAAGAATTTTCTTCTAGTTTATTTTTGATTGACCGATGTTGGAACTCGAGTCTATCCTACCCAAAATCCTGATCGTAAGCTGGAAAACAACTGCATCTTCATAAACAGTCGAAGTTAACGAGTTTTGAAAGTTAAAGGATTAAAATGAATATTTTTCTAAACTTTCAAACTGCTGTCGGTTGGTGTTTGATTGAGATTTGATCTCATATGTGTCGTTAGTTTAAATGTTAACTATATTCCAAGCGGTTGTTCTCATTATGCGTTTAGCTTTCTTGCATGTGCAGATGCTAAAGGCGAGGAGAACATGTTCGATGAAAAGCTTTGAAATAAAGACACGAAATGGAGGCACTCAAAGGATAAAATGATCGAGTTGCCGCTGTCCCTTCATCAACACCACAAGGATCTGAAGAATTGACAAGTCAAAAGATTCACGAGCATGACTCAATGGAGAGTTCAATCTAAGGGGGAGTTTATTGACACACTACCTAAGTTAAATGGGGAGTTTGTTGATACACTTTCTACTTACGACGCGTGAAGACTTTGAAGATCCTCCGACATGAAAGTCACAGAAGACGAACCATCACGAGTAGCGTCCAAGGGGGAGTTTGTTGATACACTTTGTGTGGACGCGACTCGGCTCGGTTCGACTCGGCCTTGAAGACTTGAAGACACGAAGATCGAGACAAAGCTACAGCTAAGGGGGAGTTTGTTGGTGCACTTGTGTCTGTACTTTGTCTGTATTGTGTCATGATACAAAACGATGTCTTTAATGTAAGGTTGATGTAAGTTTGACCAAGTCAACCATCCTCCTGGTTTGACTTGACCAAACAGTTAGAAAAATGTTGTAAGCTGGTTGTGTCGAAGGATGTGTCATCGAAGGATTGTTTTATATCCTTCGATGAGCTCGAAAGATGAACATTCGATAGATGAGTTCGAAACATAAACCTTCGATGGATGAACTCGAAGGATATCTCGAAGGATATCATCCTTCGAGGTATTTGTGAATCTTTCGATGGCTTTCTGGTCGACAGATGATCTTTCGATCAATCTGTCTGATCCTTCGACCAGACCTGCTGTGCCGGGTATATATACCCATGTAGTGTGTTGTGTGAAAAAAAAAAGAAGAGAACACATAGTGAGGACAAGAGAGACAGAAACAGGGAGAGCATTCTGTTGAGAGCACACACACGAGAGAACTTTGAGAGTTTGCAGAATACATCTGTGAACATTGGGCTTGTAACCGAACCTTTCATACGCATTAATACAAGTGGTGTTAATCGTTGAATGTTGTGTGTTGTGTTTGTGCTTGTTCTCGTATAAAGTCTCGGTTGCATGCTAGCTTGGATTCCGCACTCGCTAGTGTGTTTGATATAACAAGGATAAGGTTTTATCTCATCCTCGAGAGGGACCTACATATACGCCTAGTATAGGCCTATACTAGGCATATAAGAGAGGCAAAAA
>JARYGA010059419.1:0-19014 GCA_030545235.1 Helianthus tuberosus | reverse complement strand
TAAAACTAAAATGGGATATACCGGGCTAGGATTCGAGTTACAGGATCAAGGGCCAAACCAAACACCCAAGAATGGAATCGTCGAGAGAAAAGACTTGACAACCTCCTGGAAGCAGCATTTCTTGCCACTAGACCTTTCTTCATCAATTAGGAATCTGATACTGTCACTAAACACATTCCTTAAATTGTAGCCATTTTTTGAGTGTTAATTTTTTGGTGTCTAATCCGCATATATATCACCATTGCTCTTGATTTTCTTAACTGTATATCTCTTAAATGCCAACATATACACGTGTGATTTAGTTTAGGAAGATTTTTCAATGCAAATAATCTTGATCAGAGAGTAAAAAAGGCGTAGGGTTCACAATGGTGTAAAACTAAAATAGGATATACCGGGCTAGGATTCGAGTTACAGGAACAAGGGCCAAACCAACCACCCAAGAATGGAATCGTCGAGCGAAACCACTTGACAACCTCCTGGAAGCAGCTTTTCTTGCCACTCGACCTTTCTCCATCAATTAGGAATCCGATGTCGTTACTAAACACATTCCCTTAATTTGTAGCCATTTTTTGAGTGTTTATTTTTTAGTGTCTAATCCGCATATATATCACCATTGCTCTTGATTTTCTTAACTGTATATCTCTTAAGTGTCAACATATACACTTGTGATTTAGTTTACGAAGTTTTTTCAATGTCGAGAACCTCGATCAGAGAGTAAAAAACGCGTAAGGTTCACAATGGTGTAAAACTAAAATGGGATATACCGGGCTAAGATTCAAGTTACAGGAACAAGGGCCAAACCAACCTCCCAAGTATGGAATCGTCTAGCGAAAACACTTGACAACCTCCTGGAAGCAGTTTTTCTTACCACCAGACCTTTCTCCATCAATTAGGAATCTGATGCCGTCACTAAACACATTCCTTAAATTGTAGCCATTTTTTGAGTGTTTATTTTTTGGTGTCTAATCCGCACATATATCTCCATTGCTCTTGATTTTCTTGACTGTATATCTCTTAAATGCCAACATATACACGTGTGATTTAGTTTAAGAAGATTTTTCAATGCCAAGAATCTTGATCAGAGAGTAAAAAAGGCGTAGGGTTCACAATGGTGTAAAACTAAAATGGGATATACCGGGCTAGGATTCGAGTTACAGGAACAAGGGCCAAACCAACCACCCAAGAATGGAATCGTCGAGCGAAAACACTTGACAACCTCCTGGAAGCAGCTTTTCTTGCCACTCGACCTTTCTCTATCAATTAGGAATCCGATGTCGTTACTAAACACATTCCCTTAATTTGTAGCCATTTTTTGAGTGTTTATTTTTTAGTGTCTAATCCGCATATATATCACCATTGCTCTTGATTTTCTTAACTGTATATCTCTTAAGTGTCAACATATACACTTGTAATTTAGTTTACGAAGTTTTTCCAATGTCGAGAACCTCGATCAGAGAGTAAAAAACGCGTAAGGTTCACAATGGTGTAAAACTAAAATGGGATATACCGGGCTAAGATTCGAGTTACAGGAACAAGGGCCAAACCAACCTCCCAAGTATGGAATCGTCTAGCAAAAACACTTGACAACCTCCTGGAAGCAGTTTTTCTTACCACCAGACCTTTCTCCATCAATTAGGAATCTGATGCCGTCACTAAACACTTTCCTTAAATTGTAGCCATTTTTTGAGTGTTTATTTTTTGGTGTCTAATCCGCACATATATCTCCATTGCTCTTGATTTTCTTGACTGTATATCTTTTAAATACCAACATATACACGTGTGATTTAGTTTAAGAAGATTTTTCAATGCCAAGAATCTTGATCAGAGAGTAAAAAGGCGTAGGGTTCACAATGGTGTAAAACTAAAATGGGATATACCGGGCTAGGATTCAAGTTACAGGAACAAGGGCCAAACCAACCACCCAAGAATGGAATCGTCGAGCGAAAACACTTGACAACCTCCTTGAAGCAGCTTTTCTTGCCACTCGACCTTTCTCCATCAATTAGGAATCCGATGTCGTTACTAAACACATTCCCTTAATTTGTAGCCATTTTTTGAGTGTTTAATTTTTAGTGTCTAATCCGCATATATATCACCATTGCTCTTGATTTTCTTAACTGTATATCTCTTAAGTGTCAACATATAAACTTGTGATTTAGTTTACGAAGTTTTTTCAATGTCGAGAACCTCGATCAGAGAGTAAAAAATGCGTAAGGTTCACAATGGTGTAAAACTAAAATGGGATATACCGGGCTAAGATTCGAGTTACAGGAACAAGGGCCAAACCAACCTCCCAAGTATGGAATCGTCTAGCGAAAACACTTGACAACCTCCTGGAAGCAGTTTTTCTTACCACCAGACCTTTCTCCATCAATTAGGAATCTGATGCCGTCACTAAACACATTCCTTAAATTGTAGCCATTTTTTGAGTGTTTATTTTTTGGTGTCTAATCCGCACATATATCTCCATTGCTCTTGATTTTCTTGACTGTATATCTCTTAAATGCCAACATATACACATGTGATTTAGTATACCAAGATTTTTCAATGCCGAGAACCTCGATCAGAGAGTAAAAATGGCGTAAGGTTCACAATGGTGTAAAACTAAAATGGGATATACCGGGCTAGGATTCGAGTTACAGGATCAAGGGCCAAACCAAACACCCAAGAATGGAATCGTCGAGAGAAAAGACTTGACAACCTCCTGGAAGCATCATTTCTTGCCACTAGACCTTTCTCCATCAATTAGGAATCTGATACTGTCACTAAACACATTCCTTAAATTGTAGCCATTTTTTGAGTGTTAATTTTTTGGTGTCTAATCCGCATATATATCACCATTGCTCTTGATTTTCTTAACTGTATATCTCTTAAATGCCAACATATACACGTGTGATTTAGTTTAGGAAGATTTTTCAATGCAAATAATCTTGATCAGAGAGTAAAAAAGGCGTAGGGTTCACAATGGTGTAAAACTAAAATAGGATATACCGGGCTAGGATTCGAGTTACAGGAACAAGGGCCAAACCAACCACCCAAGAATGGAATCGTCGAGCGAAACCACTTGACAACCTCCTGGAAGCAGCTTTTCTTGCCACTCGACCTTTCTCCATCAATTAGGAATCCGATGTCGTTACTAAACACATTCCCTTAATTTGTAGCCATTTTTTGAGTGTTTATTTTTTAGTGTCTAATCCGCATATATATCACCATTGCTCTTGATTTTCTTAACTGTATATCTCTTAAGTGTCAACATATACACTTGTGATTTAGTTTACGAAGTTTTTTCAATGTCGAGAACCTCGATCAGAGAGTAAAAAACGCGTAAGGTTCACAATGGTGTAAAACTAAAATGGGATATACCGGGCTAAGATTCAAGTTACAGGAACAAGGGCCAAACCAACCTCCCAAGTATGGAATCGTCTAGCGAAAACACTTGACAACCTCCTGGAAGCAGTTTTTCTTACCACCAGACCTTTCTCCATCAATTAGGAATCTGATGCCGTCACTAAACACATTCCTTAAATTGTAGCCATTTTTTGAGTGTTTATTTTTTGGTGTCTAATCCGCACATATATCTCCATTGCTCTTGATTTTCTTGACTGTATATCTCTTAAATGCCAACATATACACGTGTGATTTAGTTTAAGAAGATTTTTCAATGCCAAGAATCTTGATCAGAGAGTAAAAAAGGCGTAGGGTTCACAATGGTGTAAAACTAAAATGGGATATACCGGGCTAGGATTCGAGTTACAGGAACAAGGGCCAAACCAACCACCCAAGAATGGAATCGTCGAGCGAAAACACTTGACAACCTCCTGGAAGCAGCTTTTCTTGCCACTCGACCTTTCTCCATCAATTAGGAATCCGATGTCGTTACTAAACACATTCCCTTAATTTGTAGCCATTTTTTGAGTGTTTATTTTTTAGTGTCTAATCCGCATATATATCACCATTGCTCTTGATTTTCTTAACTGTATATCTCTTAAGTGTCAACATATACACTTGTAATTTAGTTTACGAAGTTTTTTCAATGTCGAGAACCTCGATCAGAGAGTAAAAAACGCGTAAGGTTCACAATGGTGTAAAACTAAAATGGGATATACCGGGCTAAGATTCGAGTTACAGGAACAAGGGCCAAACCAACCTCCCAAGTATGGAATCGTCTAGCAAAAACACTTGACAACCTCCTGGAAGCAGTTTTTCTTACCACCAGACCTTTCTCCATCAATTAGGAATCTGATGCCGTCACTAAACACTTTCCTTAAATTGTAGCCATTTTTTGAGTGTTTATTTTTTGGTGTCTAATCCGCACATATATCTCCATTGCTCTTGATTTTCTTGACTGTATATCTTTTAAATACCAACATATACACGTGTGATTTAGTTTAAGAAGATTTTTCAATGCCAAGAATCTTGATCAGAGAGTAAAAAGGCGTAGGGTTCACAATGGTGTAAAACTAAAATGGGATATACCGGGCTAGGATTCAAGTTACAGGAACAAGGGCCAAACCAACCACCCAAGAATGGAATCGTCGAGCGAAAACACTTGACAACCTCCTTGAAGCAGCTTTTCTTGCCACTCGACCTTTCTCCATCAATTAGGAATCCGATGTCGTTACTAAACACATTCCCTTAATTTGTAGCCATTTTTTGAGTGTTTAATTTTTAGTGTCTAATCCGCATATATATCACCATTGCTCTTGATTTTCTTAACTGTATATCTCTTAAGTGTCAACATATACACTTGTGATTTAGTTTACGAAGTTTTTTCAATGTCGAGAACCTCGATCAGAGAGTAAAAAACGCGTAAGGTTCACAATGGTGTAAAACTAAAATGGGATATACCGGGCTAAGATTCGAGTTACAGGAACAAGGGCCAAACCAACCTCCCAAGTATGGAATCGTCTAGTGAAAACACTTGACAACCTCCTGGAAGCAGCTTTTCTTACCACCAGACCTTTCTCCATCAATTAGGAATCTGATGCCGTCACTAAACACATTCCTTAAATTGTAGCCATTTTTTGAGTGTTTATTTTTTGGAGTCTAATCCGCACATATATCTCCATTGCTCTTGATTTTCTTGACTGTATATCTCTTAAATGCCAACATATACACATGTGGTTTAGTATACCAAGATTTTTCAATGCCGAGAACCTCGATCAGAGAGTAAAAAAGGCGTAAGGTTCACAATGGTGTAAAACTAAAATGGGATATACCGGGCTAGGATTCGAGTTACAGGATCAAGGGCCAAACCAACCACCCAAGAATGGAATCGTCGAGCGAAAACACTTGACAACCTCCTTGAAGCAGCTTATCTTGCCACTCGACCTTTCTCCATCAATTAGAAATCCGTTGTCATTAATAAACACATTCCTTAATTTCTAGCCATTTTTTGAGTGTTTATTTTTTAGTGTCTAATCCGCATATATATCACCGTTGCTCTTGATTTTCTTGACTGTATATCTCTTAAGTGTCAACATATACACTTGTGATTTAGTTTACGAAGTTTTTTCAATACCGAGAACCTCGATCAGAGAGTAAAAAATGCGTAAGGTTCACAATGGTGTAAAACTAAAATGGGATATACCGGGCTAAGATTCGAGTTACAGGAACAAGGGCCAAACCAACCTCCCAAGTATGGAATCGTCGAGCGAAAACACTTGACAACCTCCTGGAAGCAGCTTTTCTTACCACCAGACCTTTCTCCATCAATTAGGAATCTGATGCCGTCACTAAACACATTTCCTTAAATTGTAGCCATTTTTTGAGTGTTTATTTTTTGGTGTCTAATCCGCACATATATCTCCATTGCTCTTGATTTTCTTGACTGTATATCTCTTAAATGCCAACATATACACATGTGATTTAGTATACCAAGATTTTTCAATGCCGAGAACCTCGATCAGAGAGTAAAAAAGGCGTAAGGTTCACAATGGTGTAAAACTAAAATGGGATATACCGGGCTAGGATTCGAGTTACAGGATCAAGGGCCAAACCAACCACCCAAGAATGGAATCGTCGAGAGAAAAGACTTGACAACCTCCTGGAAGCAGCATTTCTTGCCACTAGACCTTTCTCCATTAATTAGGAATCTGATGCTGTCACTAAACACATTCCTTAAATTGTAGCCATTTTTTTAGTGTTAATTTTTTGGTGTCTAATCCGCATATATATCACCATTGCTCTTGATTTTCTTGACTGTATATCTCTTAAATGCCAACATATACACGTGTGATTTAGTTTAAGAAGATTTTTCAATGCCAAGAATATTGATCAGAGAGTAAAAAAGGCGTAGGGTTCACAATGGTGTAAAACTAAAATAGTATATACCGGGCTAGGATTCGAGTTACAGGAACAAGGGCCAAACCAACCACCCAAGAATGGAATCGTCGAGCGAAAACACTTGACAACCTCCTGGAAGCAGCTTTTCTTGCCACTCGACCTTTCTCCATCAATTAGGAATCCGATGTCGTTACTAAACACATTCCCTTAATTTGTAGCCATTTTTTGAGTGTTTATTTTTTAGTGTCTAATCCGCATATATATCACCATTTCTCTTGATTTTCTTAACTATATATCTCTTAAGTGTCAACATATACACTTGTGATTTAGTTTACGAAGTTTTTTCAATGTCGAGAACCTCGATCAGAGAGTAAAAAACGCGTAAGGTTCACAATGGTGTAAAACTAAAATGGGATATACCGGGCTAAGATTCGAGTTACAGGAACAAGGGCCAAACCAACATCCCAAGTATGGAATCGTCTAGCGAAAACACTTGACAACCTCCTGGAAGCAGCTTTTCTTGCCACTCGACCTTTCTCCATCAATTAGGAATCTGATGCCGTCACTAAACACAGTCCTTAAATTGTAGCCATTTTTTGAGTGTTTATTTTTTGGTGTCTAATCCGCACAAATATCTCCATTGCTCTTGATTTTCTTGACTGTATATCTCTTAAATGCCAACATATACACATGTGATTTAGTATACCAAGATTTTTCAATGCCGAGAACCTCGATCAGAGAGTAAAAAAGGCGTAAGGTTCACAATGGTGTAAAACTAAAATGGGATATACCGGGCTAGGATTCGAGTTACAGGATCAAGGGCCAAACCAACCACCCAAGAATGGAATCGTCGAGCGAAAACACTTGACAACCTCCTTGAAGCAGCTTTTCTTGCCACTCGACCTTTCTCCATCAATTAGAAATCCGTTGTCGTTAATAAACACATTCCTTAATTTGTAGCCATTTTTTGAGTGTTTATTTTTTAGTGTCTAATCCGCATATATATCACCGTTGCTCTTGATTTTCTTGACTGTATATCTCTTAAGTGTCAACATATACACTTGTAATTTAGTTTACGAAGTTTTTTCAATGTCGAGAACCTCGATCAGAGAGTAAAAAATGCGTAAGGTTCACAATGGTGTAAAACTAAAATGGGATATACCGGGCTAGGATTCGAGTTACTAGAACAAGGGCCAAACTAACCACCTAAGAATGGAATCGTCGAGCGAAAACACTTGACAACCTCCTTGAAGCAGCTTTTCTTGCCCCTCGACCTTTCTCCATCAATTAGGAATCTGATGCCGTCACTAAACACATTCCTTAAATTGTAGCCATTTTTTGAGTGTTTATTTTTTGGTGTCTAATCCGCACATATATCTCCATTGCTCTTGATTTTCTTGACTGTATATCTCTTAAATGCCAACATATACACATGTGATTTAGTATACCAAGATTTTTCAATGCCGAGAACCTCGATCAGAGAGTAAAAAAGGCGTAAGGTTCACAATGGTGTAAAACTAAAATGGGATATACCGGGCAAGGATTCGAGTTACAGGATCAAGGGCCAAACCAACCACCCAAGAATGGAATCGTCGAGCGAAAACACCTGACAACCTCCTGGAAGCAGCTTTTCTTGCCACTCGACCTTTCTCCATCAATTAGGAATCCGATGTCGTTACTAAACACATTCCCTTAATTTGTAGCCATTTTTTGAGTGTTTATTTTTTAGTGTCTAATCCGCATATATATCACCATTTCTCTTGATTTTCTTAACTGTATATCTCTTAAGTGTCAACATATACACTTGTGATTTAGTTTACGAAGTTTTTTCAATGTCGAGAACCTCGATCAGAGAGTAAAAAACGCGTAAGGTTCACAATGGTGTAAAACTAAAATGGGATATACCGGGCTAAGATTCGAGTTACAGGAACAAGAGCCAAACCAACCTCCCAAGTATGGAATCGTCTAGTGAAAACACTTGACAACCTCCTGGAAGCAGCTTTTCTTACCACCAGACCTTTCTCCATCAATTAGGAATCTGATGCCGTCACTAAACACATTCCTTAAATTGTAGCCATTTTTTGAGTGTTTATTTTTTGGTGTCTAATCCGCACATATATCTCCATTGCTCTTGATTTTCTTGACTGTATATCTCTTAAATGCCAACATATACACATGTGGTTTAGTATACCAAGATTTTTCAATGCCGAGAACCTCGATCAGAGAGTAAAAAAGGCGTAAGGTTCACAATGGTGTAAAACTAAAATGGGATATACCGGGCTAGGATTCGAGTTACAGGATCAAGGGCCAAACCAACCACCCAAGAATGGAATCGTCGAGCGAAAACACTTGACAACCTCCTTGAAGCAGCTTTTCTTGCCACTCGACCTTTCTCCATCAATTAGAAATCCGTTGTCATTAATAAACACATTCCTTAATTTGTAGCCATTTTTTGAGTGTTTATTTTTTAGTGTCTAATCCGCATATATATCACCGTTGCTCTTGATTTTCTTGACTGTATATCTCTTAAGTGTCAACATATACACTTGTGATTTAGTTTACGAAGTTTTTTCAATACCGAGAACCTCGATCAGAGAGTAAAAAATGTGTAAGGTTCACAATGGTGTAAAACTAAAATGGGATATACTGGGCTAAGATTCGAGTTACAGGAACAAGGGCCAAACCAACCTCCTAAGTATGGAATCGTCGAGCGAAAACACTTGACAACCTCCTGGAAGCAGCTTTTCTTACCACCAGACCTTTCTCCATCAATTAGGAATCTGATGCCGTCACTAAACACATTCCTTAAATTGTAGCCATTTTTTGAGTGTTTATTTTTGGGTGTCTAATCCGCACATATATCTCCATTGCTCTTGATTTTCTTGACTGTATATCTCTTAAATGCCAATATATACACATGTGATTTAGTATGCCAAGATTTTTCAATGCCGAGAACCTCGATCAGAGAGTAAAAAAGGCGTAAGGTTCACAATGGTGTAAAACTAAAATGGGATATACCGGGCTAGGATTCGAGTTACAGGAACAAGGGCCAAACCAACCACCCAAGAATGGAATCGTCGAGCGAAAACACTTGACAACCTCCTGGAAGCAGCTTTTCTTGCCACTCGACCTTTCTCCATCAATTAGGAATCCGATGTCGTTACTAAACACGTTCCCTTAATTTGTAGCCATTTTTTGAGTGTTTATTTTTTAGTGTCTAATCCGCATATATATCACCATTTCTCTTGATTTTCTTAACTGTATATCTCTTAAGTGTCAACATATACACTTGTGATTTAGTTTACGAAGTTTTTTCAATGTCGAGAACCTCGATCAGAGAGTAAAAAACACGTAAGGTTCACAATGGTGTAAAACTAAAATGGGATATACCGGGCTAAGATTCGAGTTACAGGAACAAGGGCCAAACCAACTTCCCAAGTATGGAATCGTCTGGCGAAAACACTTGACAACCTCCTGGAAGCAGCTTTTCTTACCACCAGACCTTTCTCCATCAATTAGGAATCTGATGCCGTCACTAAACACATTCCTTAAATTGTAGCCATTTTTTGAGTGTTTATTTTTTGGTGTCTAATCCGCACATATATCTCCATTGCTCTTGATTTTCTTGACTGTATATCTCTTAAATGCCAACATATACACATGTGATTTAGTATGCCAAGATTTTTCAATGCCGAGTACCTCGATCAGAGAGTAAAAAAGGCGTAAGGTTCACAATGGTGTAAAACTAAAAGGGGATATACCGGGCTAGGATTCGAGTTACAGGATCAAGGGCCAAACCAACCACCCAAGAATGCAATCGTCGAGCGAAAACACTTGACAACCTCCTTGAAGCAGCTTTTCTTGCCACTCGACCTTTCTCCATCAATTAGAAATCCGTTGTTGTTAATAAACACATTCCTTAATTTGTAGCCATTTTTTGAGTGTTTATTTTTTATTGTCTAATCCGCATATATATCACCGTTGCTCTTGATTTTCTTGACTGTATATCTCTTAAGTGTCAACATATACACTTGTGATTTAGTTTACGAAGTTTTTTCAATGTCGAGAACCTCGATCAGAGAGTAAAAAACGCGTAAGGTTCACAATGGTGTAAAACTAAAATGGGATATACCGGGCTAAGATTCGAGTTACAGGAACAAGGGCCAAACCAACCTCCCAAGTATGGAATCGTCTAGCGAAAACACTTGACAACCTCCTGGAAGCAGCTTTTCTTACCACCAGACCTTTCTCCATCAATTAGGAATCTGATGCCGTCACTAAACACATTCCTTAAATTGTAGCCATTTTTTGAGTGTCTATTTTTTGGTGTCTAATCCGCACATATATCTCCATTGCTCTTGATTTTCTTGACTGTATATCTCTTAAATGCCAACATATACACATGTGATTTAGTATGCCAAGATTTTTCAATGCCGAGAACCTCGATCAGAGAGTAAAAAAGGCGTAAGGTTCACAATGGTGTAAAACTAAAATGGGGTATACCGTGCTAGGATTCGAGTTACAGGATCAAGGGCCAAACCAACCACCCAAGAATGCAATCGTCGAGCGAAAACACTTGACAACCTCCTTGAAGCAGCTTTTCTTGCCACTCGACCTTTCTCCATCAATTAGAAAACCGTTGTCGTTAATAAACACATTCCTTAATTTGTAGCCATTTTTTGAGTGTTTATTTTTTAGTGTCTAATCCGCATATATATCACCGTTGCTCTTGATTTTCTTGGCTGTATATCTCTTAAGTGTCAACATATACACTTGTGATTTAGTTTACGAAGTTTTTTCAATACCGAGAACCTCGATCAGTGAGTAAAAAATGTGTAAGGTTCACAATGGTGTAAAACTAAAATGGGATATACTGGGCTAAGATTCGAGTTACAGGAACAAGGGCCAAACCAACCTCCTAAGTATGGAATCGTCGAGCGAAAACACTTGACAACCTCCTGGAAGCAGCTTTTCTTACCACCAGACCTTTCTCCATCAATTAGGAATCTGATGCCGTCACTAAACACATTCCTTAAATTGTAGCCATTTTTTGAGTGTTTATTTTTTGGTGTCTAATCCGCACATATATCTCCATTGCTCTTGATTTTCTTGACTGTATATCTCTTAAATGCCAACATATACACGTGTGATTTAGTTTAAGAAGATTTTTCAATGCCAAGAATCTTGATCAGAGAGTAAAAAGGCGTAGGGTTCACAATGGTGTAAAACTAAAATGGGATATACCGGGCTAGGATTCGAGTTACAGGAACAAGGGCCAAACCAACCACCCAAGAATGGAATCGTCGAGCGAAAACACTTGACAACCTCCTGGAAGCAGCTTTTCTTGCCACTCGACCTTACTCCATCAATTAGGAATCCGATGTCGTTACTAAACACATTCCCTTAATTTGTAGCCATTTTTTGAGTGTTTATTTTTTAGTGTCTAATCCGCATATATATCACCATTGCTCTTGATTTTCTTAACTGTATATCTCTTAAGTGTCAACATATACACTTGTGATATAGTTTACGAAGTTTTTTCAATGTCGAGAACCTCGATCAGAGAGTAAAAAAGCGTAAGGTTCACAATGGTGTAAAACTAAAATGGGATATACCGGGCTAGGATTCGAGTCACTGGAACAAGGGCCAAACCAACCACCCAAGAACGGAATCGTCGAGCGAAAACACTTGACAACCTCCTTGAAGCAGCTTTTCTTGCCACTCGACCTTTCTCCATCAATTAGGAATCCGCTGTCATTAATAAACACATTCCTTAATTTGTAACCATTTTTTGAGTGTTTATTTTTTAGTGTCTAATCCGCATATATATCACCGTTGCTCTTGATTTTCTTGACTGTATATCTCTTAAGTGTCAACATATACACTTGTGGTTTAGTTTATGAAGTTTTTTCAATACCGAGAACCTCGATCAGAGAGTAAAAAATGCGTAAGGTTCATAATGGTGTAAAACTAAAATGGGATATACTGGGCTAAGATTCGAGTTACAGGAACAAGGGCCAAACCAACCTCCCAAGTATGGAATCGTCGAGCGAAAACACTTGACAACCTCCTGGAAGCAGCTTTTCTTACCACCAGACCTTTCTCCATCAATTAGGAATCTGATGCCGTCACTAAACACATTCCTTAAATTGTAGCCATTTTTTGAGTGTTTATTTTTTGGTGTCTAATCCGCACATATATCTCCATTGCTCTTGATTTTCTTGACTGTATATCTCTTAAATGCCAACATATACACATGTGATTTAGTATACCAAGATTTTTCAATGCCGAGAACCTCGATCAGAGAGTAAAAATGGCGTAAGGTTCACAATGGTGTAAAACTAAAATGGGATATACCGGGCTAGGATTCGAGTTACAGGATCAAGGGCCAAACCAAACACCCAAGAATGGAATCGTCGAGAGAAAAGACTTGACAACCTCCTGGAAGCAGCACTTCTTGCCACTAGACCTTTCTCCATCAATTAGGAATCTGATGCTGTCACTAAACACATTCCTTAAATTGTAGTCATTTTTTTGAGTGTTTATTTTTTGGTGTCTAATCCGCACATATATCTCCATTGCTCTTGATTTTCTTGACTGTATATCTCTTAAATGCCAACATATACACATGTGATTTAGTATACCAAGATTTTTCAATGCCGAGAACCTCGATCAGAGAGTAAAAAAGGCGTAAGGTTCACAATGGTGTAAAACTAAAATGGGATATACCGGGCTAGGATTCGAGTTACAGGATCAAGGGCCAAACCAACCACCCAAGAATGGAATCGTCGAGCGAAAACACTTGACAACCTCCTTGAAGCAGCTTTTCTTGCCACTCGACATTTCTCCATCAATTAGGAATCCGTTGTCGTTAATAAACACATTCCTTAATTTGTAGCCATTTTTTGAGTGTTTATTTTTTAGTGTCTAATCCGCATATATATCACCGTTGCTCTTGATTTTCTTGACTGTATATCTCTTAAGTGTCAACATATACACTTGTGATTTAGTTTACGAAGTTTTTTCAATACCGAGAACCTCGATCAGAGAGTAAAAAATGTGTAAGGTTCACAATGGTGTAAAACTAAAATGAGATATACTGGGCTAAGATTCGAGTTACAGGAACAAGGGCCAAACCAACCTCCTAAGTATGGAATCGTCGAGCGAAAACACTTGACAACCTCCTGGAAGCAGCTTTTCTTACCACCAGACCTTTCTACGTCAATTAGGAATCTGATGCTGTCACTAAACACATTCCTTAAATTGTAGCCATTTTTTGAGTGTTTATTTTTTGGTGTCTAATCCGCACATATATCTCCATTGCTCTTGATTTTCAATGCTGAGAATCTCGATAAGACGGTAAAAAAGGCGTAAGGTTCACAATGGTGTAAAACTAAAATAGGATATCCGGCTAGGATTCGAGTTACCGGAACAAAGGCCAAACCAACCACCCAAGAATGGAATCGTCGAGCGAAAACACTTGACAACCTGCTGGGAGCAAATTTTCTTGCCACCAGACCTTTCTCCATCAACTAGGAATCTGATGCCGTCACTAAACACATTCCTTAAATTGTAGTCATTTTTTTGAGTGTTTATTTTTTGGTTTCTAATCCGCATATATATCACCATTGCTCTTGATTTTCTTGACTGTATATCTCTTAAATGTAAACATATACATGTGTGATTTAATTTACAAAGATTTTTCAATGCCGAGAACGTCGACCAGATAGTTAAAAAGGCGTAAGGTTCACAATGGTTGAAAATTAAAATGGAATATACTGGGCGAGGATTCGAGTTACAGGATCAAGGGCCAAACCAACCACCCAAGAATGGAATTGTCGAGCGAAAACACTTAACAACCTCCAGGAAGAAGCTTTTCTTGTTGCAAGACCTTTCTCCATCAATTAGGAATCTGATGCCGTCACTAAACACATTCCTTAAATTGTAGCCATTTTTTGAGTGTTTATTTTTCGGGTCTAATCCGCATATATATCACCGTTGCTCTTGATTTTCTTGACTGTATATCTCTTAAATGTCAACATATACACATGCGATTTAGTTGACGAAGATTTTTCAATGCCGAGAACCTCGATCAGAGAGTAAAAAAGGCATAAGGTTCACAATGGTGTAAAACTAAAATGGGATATACCGGGCAAAGATTCGAGTTACAGGAACAAGGGCAGAACCAACCACCCAAGAATGGAATCCTCGAGTGAAAACACTTGAAAAACCTCCTGGAAGCAGCTTTTCTTGCCGCCAGACCTTTATCAATCAATTAGGAATCTGATGTCGTCACTAAACTCATTCCTTAAATTGTTGCCATTTTTTGGGTGTTTATTTTCTGGTGTCTAATCCGCATAAATATCACCATTGCTCTTTATTTTCTTGACGGTATATCTCTTAAATGTCAACATATATACGTGTTATTTAGTTTACGAAGATTTTTCAATGCCGATAACCTCGATCAGAGAGTAAAAAAGGCGTATGGTTCACAATGGTGTAAAACTAAAATGGGATATACCGGGCTAGGATTCGAGTTACAGGAATAAGGGCCAAACCAACCAGCAAAAAATGGAGTCGTCGAGAGAAAACATTTGACAACCTCCTGGAAGCAGATTTTCTTGCCACCAGACCTTTCTCCGACGATTAGGAATCGGATGCCGTCACTAAACACATTCCTTAAATTGTAGCCATTTTTTGAGTGTTTATTTTTTGGTGTCTAATCCGCATATATATCACCATTGCTCTTGATTTTCTTGACAATATATCTCTTAAATGCCAACATATACACGTGTGATTTAGTTTACGAAGATTTTTCAATGCCGAGAATCTCGATAAGAGTGTAAAAAAGGCGTATGGTTCACAATGATGTAAAACTAAAATAGGATATCGGGCTAGGATTCGAGTTACAGGAACAAAGGCCAAACCAACCACCCGAGAATGGAATCGTCAAGCGAAAACACTTGACAACCTGCTGGAAGCAAATTTTCTTGCCACCAGACCTTTCTCCATCAACTAGGAATCTATTGCCGTCACTAAACACATTCCTTAAATTGTAGCCATTTTTTTGAGTGTTTAGTTTTTGGTTTCTAATCCGCATATATATCACCATTGTTCTTGATTTTCTTGACTATATATCTCTTAAATGTCAACATATACACGTGTGATTTAATTTACGAAGATTTTTCAATGCCGAGAACGTCGATCAGAGAGTTAAAAAGGCGTAAGGTTCACAATGGTGTAAAACATGGAATATACCGGGATAGGATTCGAGTTACAGGATCAAGGGCAAAACCAACCACCCAAGAATGGAATCGTCGAGCGAAAACACTTAACAACCTCCTGGAAGCAGCTTTTCTTGCCGCCAGACCTTTCTCCATCAATTAGGAATCTGATGCCGTCACTAAACACATTCCTTAAATTGTAGCCATTTTTTAGTGTTTATTTTTTGGTGTCTAATCCGCATATATATCACCGTTGCTCTTGATTTTCTTGATTGTATATCTCTTAAATGTCAACATATACACATGCGATTTAGTTTACGAAGATTTTTCAATGTCGAGAACGTCGATCGGAGAGTAAAAAAGGCGTAAGGTTCACAATGGTGTAAAACTAAAATGGGATATACCGGGCTACGATAGTTACAGGATCAAGGGCCAAACCGACCACCCAAGGATGGAATCGTCGAGCGAAAAGACTTGACAACCCCCGGGAAGCAGCTTTTCTTTCAACCAGACCTTTCTCCATCAATTAGGAATCTGTTGCCGTCACTAAACACAATCCTTAAATTGTAACTATTTTTTGAGTGTTAATTTTTTTGTGTCTAATCCGCATATATATCACCATTGCTCTTGATTTTCTTGACTGTATATCTCTTAATTTCAACATATACACGTGTGATTTAGTTTACGAAGATTTTTCAATGCCGAGAACCTCGATCAGAGAATAAAAAATTCGTATGGTTCAGAATGGTGTAAAACTAAAATGGGATATACCGGGCTAGGATTCGAGTTACAGGAACAAGGGCCAAACCAACCACCAAAAAATGGAATCGTCGAGCGAAAACACTTGACAACCTCCTGGAAGCAGCTATTCTTGCCACCAGATCTTTCCCCAACGATTAGGAATCGGATGCCGTCACTAAACACATTCCTTTAATTGTAGCCATTTTTTGAGTGTTTATTTTTTGGTGTCTAATCCGCATATATATCACCATTTTTCTTAATTTTCTTGACAGTATATCTCTTAAATGTCAACGTATACACGTGTGATTTAGTTTACGATAATTTTTCAATGCCGAGAACCTCGATCAGAGAGTAAAAAAGGCATAAGGTTCACAATGGTGTAAAAGTAAAATGGGATATACCGGGCAAAGATTCGAGTTACAGGAACAAGGGACAAACCAACCACCCAAGAATGGAATCCTTGAGTGAAAAGACTTGAAAAACCTCCTGGAAGCAGCTTTTCTTGCCACCAGACCTTTCTCGATCAATTAGGAATCTAATGTCGTCACTAAACACATTCCTTAAATTGTTGCCATTTTTTGGGTGTTTATTTTTTGGTGTCTAATCCGCATATATATCACCATTGCTCTTGATTTTCTTGAATGTATTTCTCTTAAATGTCAACATATACAGATGTGATTTAGTTTACGAAGATTTTTCAATGCCCTGAACCTCGATCAGAGAGTAAAAAAGGCGTAATGTTCACAATGGTGTAAAACTAAAATGGGATATACCAGGCTAGTATTCGAGTTACAATAACAAGGGCCAAACCAACCACCCAAGAATGGATTCGTCGAGCGAAAAAACTTGAGAAACTCCTGGACGCAGCTTTTCTTGCCAGTTGAACTTTCTCCATCAATTAGGAATCTGATGTCGTTACTAAATACATTCCTTAAATTGTAGCCATTTTTTGAGTGTTTATTTTTTGTTGTCTAATCTGCATATATATCACCATTGCTCTTGATTTTCTTGACCGTATATCTCCTAAATGTCAACATATACTCATGTGATTTAGTTTACGAAGATTTTTCAAAGCCGAGAACCTCGATCGGAAAGTAAAAAAGGCGTAAGGTTCACAATGGTGTTAAACTAAAACGGGATATACCGGGCTAGGATTCGAGTTACAGGATCAAGGGCCAAACCAACCACCCAAGAATGGAATCGTCGAGCAAAAACACTTGACAACCTCCTGGTAACAGCTTTTCTTGCCACCAGACCTTTCTCCATCAATTAGGAATCTGATGCCGTCACTAAACAGATTCCTTAAATTGTAGCCATTTTTTAGTGTTTGTTTTTTGGTGTCTAATCCGCGTATATATCACCATTGCTCTTGATTTTCTTGACTGTATATCTCTTAAATGTGAGCATATACACGTGTGATTTAGTTTACGAAGATTTTTCAATGCCGAGAACCTCAATCAGAGAGTAAAAAAGGCGTGAGCTTCACAACGATGAAAAACTAAAATGGGACATACCGGGCTAGTATTCGAGTTACAGCAACAAGGGCCAAACCAACCACCCAATAATGGAATCGTCGAGCGAATACACTTGACAACCACCTGGAAGCAGCTTTTCTTGCCACCAGACCTTTCTCCATCAATTAGGAATCTGATGCCGTCACTAAACACATTCCTTAAATTGTAGCGATTTTTTTAGTGTTTATTTTTTGGTGTCTAATACGCATATATATCAACATTACTTTTGATTTTATTGAATGTATATCTCTTAAATGTCAACATATACAAGTGTGATTTAGTTTACAAAGATTTTTCAATGCCGAGAACCTCGATCAGAGAGTAAAAAAGGTGTAAGGTTCACAATGGTGTAAAACTAAAATGGGACATACCGGACTTGGATTCGAGTCATAGGAACAAGGGCCAAAGCAACCACCCAAGAATGGAATCGTCTACCGAAAACACTTGACAACCTCCTGGAAGCAGCTTTGCTTGCCACCTGACCTTTCTCCATCAATTAGGAATTTGATGTCGTCACAAAACACATTACTTAAATTGTAGCCATTTTTTGATTGTTTATTTTTTGGTGTCTAATCCGCATATATATCACCATTGCTCTTGATTTTCTTGACTGTATATCTCTTAAATGTCAACATATACACGTGTGATTTAGTTTAAGAAGATCTTTCAATGCCGAGAGCCTCAATCAGAGAGTACAAAAGGCGTAAGGTTCACAATGGTGTAAAACTAAAATGGGATATACCGGGCTAGGATTCGAGTTACAGGAACAAGAGTCAAAGTGTAACACCCTGAAATTTTTTTTTTTTTTTTTTTTTTTGGTTTTTGTAAAGTATACGACAAACAACATGTAATTATGACTACATATACTTTGTAAAAATACGGGTTTGTTTAAACCTTACAATTTTAAAATAATACAACATAACATAATTGAGTACGTCGTTTAAACATTTCAAAAGTTGTTTAGCAAACAGTTTACATCATAAACATTGTTTAAACCGAGTTAATTTATGCGGAAGCTTCGAGAGTATGTGTTCGGTTCTTCAAAAGTTGCTTGATCGTCACCCATAATCCTTGAGTACCTAAGACTGAAATGTTTACATAAACATTTATATTAGAATGCTTAGAAATGATACTTGATCGAAACTACGATCGAAATGAATTTGAAAATTCACACTTATATAAAATTTATAAACATTCAGGCCCTACCTCACCGTAAGTTACGGTGGTCAATTTCCAATAATGGTCCACCG
>JARYGA010059418.1:0-38067 GCA_030545235.1 Helianthus tuberosus | reverse complement strand
GATGGCTTATGGTGCTATGTATCTCATAAGACAATTGACACGTTGTCTAGCCCGCATTATTCCGACAAGACGGAATGTCACCCGGACGTGACACGAACACCAGTACGTTGTCAAAGACAGAAGCCGAGCTGCAAGAACGCATCTCACAGATAAATGCACGACATGAAGCCCTCCACTCTAAGTACAACGTTGGCATTACTGGAGATAACCCTCCGACTGGCTGCACCTATAAACAGTTCCTGAACTGCAAGCCTTTGAACTTTGTCAGAACCGGAGGCACCGTTGCATTTGTTCGTTGGTCCAAAAGATCGACTCCACTCTAAGAATGAGTAACTGTTCGCCCCAACAGGGTGTTACCTACATCTCAGGGATATTTCTAGATGGCACACTCTCTTAATGGAACCTCCAGGTTCAGACCCTTGGCACAGACGCTGCTTATACACTGAGCTGGGACGAGCTCAAGGAAACGATTGAGAAGAAATGTTGTTTTAGGACAGAAATTCAGAAACTTGACGTGGAGTCCTGAAATTTGAGAAAGGACGAACCAGAGACTCCTGAACATGACCAGCGATCGCACGACTTGTCTAGGGTCGTCCCCTACTAAGTCATTGATGTAGTATGATATAGTGGTGTACTTGTGAGCTTTACATTGTGGTCTCGAATTGTGGCAATACAATCGCAGTATTCTCATCACATGCGATGTTCAATCAATTGTTTATGTCCTATAGCCTAAGAGGTTATGTGATTGACTTGTTGATAACATGAGATGTTATGTGTTGGTATTGTTGAATGCATACGTACACTCCACTTGCGATGACCTAACCTATGTGAAACATCTTTTAGAAGATGCCGCCAAGACGCGAAATGCGCATGCCCACCTCTGAGGCAGAACTTAAAGAGATAATTGCTGCAGCTATAGCACAACACGAGGCCCTACGCTCTGAACCAATCAAAGGTACCTCAGAAAATAACGGTTGTTCCTACTGGCACTTCCTCAACTACAAGCCTCCGAAGTTCGACGGCATTGGGGGTGCCATAACTTTTGTAAAATGGATTGAAAGTATGGAATCCATCTTTCGAATGAGTGGCTGTACGCCAGAACAACAGGTCCCATACTTTTCTGAGTTGTTTCAAGATGGAGCTCGATTATGGTGGAATCTTCAGGTTCGAATAATGGGCCTAACTACAGCATACGCGTTAACTTGGGATGAGTTGAAAGGAATGATGCATAAGAAGTATTGCCCCCACACGGAAACCCAGAAGTGGGAAGATGAATTTCGGAGCCTAATGATGGAAGGTCCGAAGGTGTTGGAGTACGTGCAACGACTCCATGATCTGTCACAAATTGTTCCATACCTGGTAAAACCAGAACTGAAGAAATTGGAACAATTCATTTGGGAACTGGCGCCTCAAGTCTTGAGCTTGATGACAGCATCTACGCCACCAACAACCATTGTTGCAAGTAAGATGGGTTTGGCACTCGTTACGGAAGCAAATAGACTAGAAAAACTTGCAAACCCTGACAAGAGAACTCAGGTAGAGTCGTCTGGAAAGAACAAAAGGAAGCTTACCGAAGATACCCAAATGAATAACGATGAACAAAGATCTATTCGAGGTTGCTTTGACTGCGGGGACAAAGGGCATTTCAAGAAAGATTGCCCTAACCACAAACAGGCCAATGATAAGATTTACTTAGAAACCAAACCAAGATGTGCTGAGTGCAAGTGTCACCGTGATGGTGGATGTCAGAAGCCTTGGTACGGGAGGAAAGGACACAACAAGGAAGGTTGTGGGATGAAGAGTTCCATACAAGGAGAAAACAGTAACAACGCTCTAGGTGGAAATGGGAAAGGAAATGGCCGAATGATAGGATGCTACCATTGTAAGGAAGTTGGACATTTTAAGAGGGAATGCCTGAAGTTGAAACAAGTCCGTGAGAGAAAATCCAACATCAGAGTTTGTGAGGCATGCCAGGATCCAGGTGTGATTTCTGGTACGTTCTCTAACAACCAAAACTTTTGCACCTATTTTGTTTGATGCTGGTGCCGATTATAGCTTCGTGTCATTAGAGTTTAAGAATATACTTGGTTTAACCGCTAGTAAGTTAGATATCCCCTACTCGATCGAATTAGCCAATGGAAAGTTAGTTGAAGCCAACGAAGTAATCAGAGGTTGTGTGATAGGATTGGGAGAACGTAAGTTTACTTTGGGTCTACTACCAGTCCAATCGGGAAGCTTCGACGTGGTAGTAGGAATGGATTGGTTATCCGGAAACAAGGCTGAGATAGTATGTCACGAGAAAGCTGTTCGTATTCCAACTGATGATGGTGAGACAATTGTGGTTCATGGAGAGAAGCGTGACACACCGCTAAGATTTATCAGCTGCTTGAAAGCAAGGAAGTGTTTACAGAAAAGATGTGTTGCTTTTCTAGCACACATCGTGGATAAAAAGGCTGCTGAGCCAAGAATCGAAGACATCCCTGTCATAAGGGAGTATCCAGAAGTCTTCCCAGAAGACTTGCCTGGATTACCGCCTCTAAGGCAAGCAGAGTTTCACGACGATTCAATTCCAGGCACTGCACCCGTAGTCAATGCATCATAGCGACTTACATTTTCGGGGGTGCAAGGATTGACAGAGAAGTGTTGGTAACGGATGGAGAAGGAAGATAACAGACCAAAAATTCCTTTTGGGGTAATCCCATTGTTACCCATCAAAAAGGAGGATGATGATTTTCAAATAAACATCAACTACAGAGAATTGAACAAGCTGGCGATCAAGAACAGGTATCCTCTGCCAAGAATCGACGATCTGATTGATCAACGGCAAGGCTCGAACTATTATTCAAAGATCGATCTTCGATCTGGATACCATCAATTAAGGATACAGGAGGAAAGTATCCCGAAAACAGCCTTCCGAACTCGTTATGGACACTACGAGTTCCTCGTTATGCCATTTGGTTTGACAAACGCACCTGCGGTATTCATGGATCTAATGAATAGAGTTTGCAAGCCATACTTGGACAAGTTCGTGATTGTATTCATCGACGAGATCCTGATTTACTCAAAGACGAAGGCTGAACACGAACAACATCTTAGAACCATATTGGAGCTGCTAAAGAAGGAACAGCTGTACGCCAAATTCTCCAAGTGCGAGTTTTGGCTACGCGATGTCCAGTTTCTTGGACATGTGGTTAAGGGGGATGGAATTCATGTTGATCCCACAAAGATCGAGGCAATCAAGAATTGGGAAACGCCTACAACGCCAACCGAGATTCGACAATTCTTGGGTTTGGCTGGCTACTATCGAAGGTTCATCGAGGATTTTTCGAAAATCGCTCAACCGTTGACGCTCCTTACCCAGAAGGATAAGATGTTTGATTGGGGAATCAAACAGGATGAAGCGTTTCAGATATTGAAGGACAAGCTTTGTAACGCGCCAATCTTAGCTCTACCAGAAGGTACCGACAATTTTGTGGTATACTGCGACGCATCGCGTCAAGGATTGGGTTGCGTGTTGATGCAACGCCAAAAGGTTATTGCCTGCGCATCGCGCCAACTGAAGGTACACGAAAAGAACTATACCACCCACGATTTGGAGCTTGGCGCAGTGGTTTTTGCACTAAAGATCTGGAGACACTACCTGTATGGTACGAAGTGCACAATCTTCACAGATCACAAAAGCCTACAGCATATATTCAACCAGAAGGAGTTGAATATGAGGCAAAAACGATGGGGTGAGTTGCTAAACGACTGCGACTGCGAGATAAAATATCATCCAGGGAAGGCGAATGTAGTCGCCGATGCCCTAAGTCGTAAAGAAAGAATCAAGCCCATAAGGGTTAGAGCCTTGGAAATGATCATACGAACCGATCTTTCCTCGCGCATTCGTGCTGCACAAAAGGAAGCTCTCAAGAAGGGAAACCTTGAGGAAGGATATCTCCGTGGAATGGAAAAGCTTTTGGTACCAAACGAGGAAGGAACGTTATGTTTTGAGAAAAGGATTTGAGTTCCTCTGTTTGGTGGATTAAGGGAAGTTACTTTCGACGAAGCACACAAGTCACGGTACTCTATCCACCCTGGATCGGATAAGATGTACCAGGATCTCAAAGGTTATTATTGGTGGCCTAGGATGAAAGGCGACGTTGCTGTTTACGTGAGCAAATGTTTAACGTGCGCTAATGTTAAAGCGGAATACCAGAAGCCTTCGGGACTTCTGCAACAACCTGAGATTCCCAAGTGGAAATGGGAACAAATCTCCATGGATTTTGTTACAAAACTGCCAAGAACGCCAAGAGGCCATGATATGATTTGGGTGATTGTTGACCGCCTAACAAAATCCGCACACTTTCTGCCAATCAAGGAGAAAGACAGCACTAGCAAACTTGCGGAAATTTACTTGAGAGAGATCATAGCACGTCATGGAGTACCTCTCTCGATCATCTCTGATAGAGACGGAAGATTTGTGTCAAGGATATGGCAATCCTTCCAAGAATCTTTTGGCTCACAATTAAATCTGAGCACTGCGTTCCATCCGCAAACTGATGGCCAGAGCGAGCGAACGATACAAACTTTGGAAGACATGCTGAGGGCATGTGTTATGGATTTAGGAGGTAGCTGGGATAAACACTTACCTTTGGTCGAATTTTCGTACAACAACAGCTACCACACCAGTATTGGTGTCGCGCCATTTGAGGCCCTATACGGACGCAAGTGCCGATCACCCCTATGTTGGTCTGACGCAGGTGATAGGCAGCTTGCTGGTCCCGAGATCGTCCAGAGACGACAGACAAGATCGCGCAAATACTTAAACGCATCGAAGCCGCTCGCCACAGACAAAAGGGCCTACGCGGATCCAAACCGGAAGCATGTGGACTTCCAAGTCGGAGAAATGGTGTTATTGAAAGTTTCACCCTGGAAGGGGGTGGCACTTTTTGGGAAGCATGGAAAGTTAAATCCGCGCTACATTGGTCCCTTCAGAATTCTGGAAAGAATTGGGACAGTAGCATACAAGTTGGACCTACCTACTGAACTGAATGGTGTTCACGATACATTTCATGTATCCAATTTAAAGAAAAGTCCAACTCAAGTTGACGTTGCCATTCCTACCGACGAGATTCATATTGACGACACGCTCCACTTCGTAGAAGAACCTGTCGAGGTCACAGATTGGAAAGTTAACAAGACCCGCCGGAGCAGTGTCAAACTCGTCAAAGTTCGTTGGAATGCCAGACATGGTCCTGAATTCACATGGGAACGTGAGGACCGGATGAAAGAGAAATACCCCCACTTATTTCCTAGGAACCCTGCTTCTACAAGCAGAACTTAAATTTCGGGACGAAATTTATTTAACGGGGGGAGAATGTGACAACCCGCACTAAACCAGGTATCCGTACAACTTAATTAATGATTAATTACTGCTTAATTACTGTGCTTGTTTGAAACTAGCTGATAAACTGCTACCTGCATACTGATACATGCACTTACTTGCATCATACTTTATATGCTGTCACTACATTATTTACATACGGCACCTTAGTGACAAACATGATGCACAAAAAGCACAGTAGCACTAAACGGATACACAGTGAACATGCTGAAATAACCAGCATCAGGCAGACACTGCCTCTAAGGCCTGTTAAGAGCCTCATATATTTTTGCTACACTGGTAGCGAGTGTAGGGATATAAGGGTTGTGGTACCGCGTCTCTAGGAATAAGATACACTGATTCGGATGTGCCTAAAACGTACTTTAAGTACCAAACACAGCACTTTAATAAACAAACCAGCTTCTAGCTGACTAGTAAAGTGCCAAAATATGAGAAAATAACACTAGACACTTTCTAAAGTGTCGGGAAAACAAATTGTGTCACTAAAAATGTTAATAACGACACTTTAAAGCTTTTGTAACGCTTTAACGAATTACTATCCAACCGGACACCCGGACTTTACCCGGAACATGAAAATATTACTATTTTCACTAAAAATATTTTTCTGAGCCAGTTAGGGTCTCTGATTACCCTAACACCCGCCATAACGTGTAACATACAACTAACAAGGTTAAACACTTGGTTAACTTAATTAACAAAACAAACCTCCTAACTATCTACTTAAATTCGAACCAAGGGACCCCCCCCCCCCATGGCCGATTCGGTCCCTTTGTAACTAGGAGGGGACATGTTTGTACAACCAAGATTATCACAATCTAGATTTGTCTAGTATCTTTGTGACATATTAACCCATGGGTAATAACACATGATTTTTCCTATAAATACACCCTAAACACTTGAGATAACCTTCATCATTTTTTCACCAACAAACTACTCTCTCTCTTTCTTTGTGGATCTCGGTCGAACCCACCACACCCCACCATCATACTTTCAAGTTTAGTTCCTTGCATTCCAACATCATTCACACCTCAAGGATCGCGTATTAGGAGCTTTGGTGCACTCGGAACGCGAAGGACCTCTACCGTTAGCTTTTATCCACCTCTTTTTCGCCAAAGATCTTCCCTAGCCTTGAGCTAGAGGTATAATGTTTAAAACTTGTTCTTGAACATATCTAAAGTGGTTAAAAGGAATATTGTCGGTTAAACACCGTAAACATACATTTTGATGCATAAAAGTCTAGTAAAAACTATAAAAGTGGTGGTTAATAGCTTACAACTTGTGTAAAAGTTGTAGTAATTGGGATTTGTGTTTATCTAGACCCGATCTATGATGTGGTAGCTCGGATCTCCGTTTAACCCGACTTTGTAAGATCATGGATCTTCACATAAGCTCGTTTTTGGTAACCACAAGGGTTAAAAGGCGAAACTCTACCACACAAGATACATGAACTTGTGTAAAAATATTTTACTTGTGTAAAAGTGATTTAACCGGTACAATGGTGTTTAAAACTAGCGGATCTACGTATCTGCAAGTGGTATTTTTGAAGAACCACACATTTAAGAAACCATGAATTTTAAAGAAAGGATCATACACTAACAAACATGATTTTATAAACCACAAGTGTGTAGACACTTGTGAAACGAAAAGATCCGACAAATAACTATTTTTGGGAAAAATGACTAGAAGTTGTAAAGACGGATTTCTCTAGTCACAAGGTTTTTACGAGATCAAAGTTACTTTATATAAAGATCTACATATAAAAAGGGGATTTACACTATAGATTCGGAAAAACTGCAAGTTCATGCGATTATGCGATTTACATACTTGTCGACTAGTTTGATGTGTCGGAAATTGTTTGGTTGAGTAAAGAAGTTGTTGAATTGATTTGTTAAAAGAAAATGATACGCTTGAAAGCGTGGCCACCTCCAGTTACAGAGGAAACTCTGGTGAAATTTTCTAAAAACCTAACACTTAGAATTATTTACACAACAAGTGTTAGAACTATTTTTGGACATATTTTCAAAACATAAATTTCGCCGGCACTATATTTTGCTAAATATTCGGAGGTGGGGTTTTCACAAAGACTAACGTGATAAGTATATTTGTCACAACACTGTTTATGATTATTTTGTGAAAATACATAAATATTATTTTAGAGTGAAAATAATATTTACAAGCGTTAATGATTCCAAAACTTTACGAACGCTTCCACAAACATATAAGTTACACCGGTAATTACATTACCACAAGATTGATAAAACGTAACTTACGCACATGTATTGTATCCCCCATCCTTGAGAAGAAGAATAACTACCAAGTGTATACGGAACATAAACACGAAATAGTTGTCTAACTATTTCCCAAAGACATAAACTGTAAAGCTAAGGCACGGCCGTCCGTCTAATAGAATTAGCACTTGTAGGTCGTTGCACAGCTTACTGTATTGGAGACACTTGGTAGAGACGCGCATTCACTGTGAGTTCATGTCCCCCTTTTCTCTAACTGTTTTCAGTTTACTTAACCGCGGGGGTGAAATACATGTTACTTTGTTTACAAGTACTATTATACACGGTATGATTAACGTAAGGAGGTTTTAGATCATGTGAATAGGTAGTTAGAACACCGAGGGACTTAAGCGGTAGATCTATCTGGGTGTAGCGAGCCCAACCCCTGAGCCCGCATAATGGACCAGGTGGTGACTTTGTGCCCCAACGCCAAATACGCTAGGTTTGTATCTTCCTACTTGCATTTCGCAACATGCTAATGGCCTTGCAAACCATTGGTGATCACAAGTCCTCTTACACTGCTACATACCAGGGAACTTTTATACTTACAAGTGTTTTTACTTACTCACTTGCACATGAACTCGCTCAACATTATTGTTGATTTTTCAACTTACATGTATTTCAGGAAATTAACGAGATCTGGCACGGTATGGCATGTTTTCCGCTGCACTAGTTCCAAGGTCATCCGGGGTTTAGGGGATGTGTCTCTTTCCTGGACAAGACACAGTCCTTAAACCATGTTTATGTTATGTTTCAAGTTGTAACGTCTGTTGGACAAGGTTATGGTTGTTGGTTAAAACAATGGTATTGTGTTTGGTTTTCAAAACTTAATGGATGATCTTGCATGTTTTTAACTCATATAGCTTTGGTATGATTAAGCTATGGTATTAAGAAGTCACACCAAAATTAACCACGCTTCCGCAAAGCCAGGGTGTGACACCTGAATCCTCTTGTCATCCTCTAGCCGAATGAACCTGAGGGCCCGGGTTCTTACCTCATCTAGGTTCCTGCATGGTGTCATAACAAGATCATCATAAAATAACGAATCCCTAAGCAGTCCCATCTTGAAGGCCTCAACAGCCGTGGCTATATCTAAGTTGGGAATGTCTAAGGATTCCTTACTAAATTTGGTAATGTAATCCCTTAATGATTCATTATGACCCTGGGTTATCCTATATAAATCACTAGTTAATCGTTCAAATTTTCTACTACAGGAAAACTGAGTATTAAATAAGTTAACTAGGTTTGCAAATGAGGTAATAGAATAGGGAGGAAGACTTAGCAGCCATTTGAGAGCTGATCCAGTAAGAGTGGATCCGAATCCTTTGCATAGGCATGCTTCCTTTAACTTTTCTGGGATTGGATTGATCTCCATCCTCTCCCTGTATTGTGCTATGTGTTCTTCAGGATCCGTCGAACCATCATACAGTTTCATTGTAGGCACATGGAACCTCTTGGGTATCTCAGCATCACAGATTGGTGGTGCAAAGCGAGATATATTGTGGCTCCCATCTGCAATCTCTGGAATAGGTTTGACTACTCCCAGAACACTCGAGATCATATCCTTTAGCTTTTGCAATTCTCTGGCCATGGCATGATTGATACCTGGATCCTGCATAAGACCATGGTTAGTAGTATGAGAATTATTAAAAGTGTTACCTCTCATTGGATTCAAGTTAGGAAGTATGGAGGTTAATCCATATTGTTGAGACTCTGGAATGATCGAGGGACCAGCAGAGGCATTGGTCTGCATTGGAATAAAATCTCCTTGATGGACATCTGAACTTCCTGTTTGCAAACTCCTCAAGGATCCTGGCATCTGGAAGGATCCCTGAAACTGGGATGATCCTGGAACAAAGGGGGATCCTTGGACCTGGGATGATCCTGGAACGAAGGAGGATCCTTGAACCTGGGATGATCCTGGAACGAAGAAGGATCCTTGAACCTGGGATGATCCTGGAACGAAGGAGGATCCTTGAACCTGGGATGATCCTGGAACGAAGGAGGATCCTGCTGGCTGGAAATATGAACCTAGTGCCTGGGTCATAGCTGTTGTTCCGTAGTGCACTCCTTTTGGTCCACCCGCATATTGAATGTTTGGAACCACTGACGGCTGAGAAGTAACCACCGGAGTGTCAAAATTCAAAGATCTGGGCATCAGTGGAGAATGATCCTCTGCCGTTTTCTTCTGTTTCTTAATTTCATCAATCTCCCGGAGGATCCTTTCGTTGGTCTTATCCTGCTCTTGTGCGTGATTCCTCATCTGCAAAATGAAGGCATAGAGATCATTAGTAGTAGGATTAGTTGAAACAGAAGAAGTAGGTGGTTTTGAGAAAATGGGAGTCGGTTTCTTCGCAGCATTCTCTGTATTCTTCTGGGATCCAGAAGGTGGTGGAGGCAAAGGAGGAACGCCTTGTGAGGAAGTGAATGAGGGCATCAAGTTTGAAGCATTCTTCGATGAGGAAGCCATCTGCTTGGTTGTAGTGAGCCGAATTAAGCACAGAAATGCGTATTTTCTTAAGGACGAAGCACCAATTGCCCCACGGTGGGCGCCAAACTGTTTTGGTCAGAAAATCTGATGAGGATATTGCAACCAAACTCTTTGTTTAGGGGAATGATGCTTAAAATGTATAACAGTGATGAGGATCACTTCAATGTAACGTGCACAAACAACACAAAGATTTATACGGGGAAAAAGCCCTTGATCAAGAGTTGATCTCCGGCACAAAAAACCCCGGGTGATGGAAACTACCGATCACCAAGCTAAAATAAATGGTTAAATGTTTACAACTTCGGATAGTAACGAGCTAGGTACAAGGATCACTACGGTGAAGTGTGTAAAAAGTGTATGAAATCGCTGAGTGTTTGAACGAGAGCTTGTATGAGCGCTTGTATGAGTGTGTGTAACTGCCAAAAAATGACTAAGTGTCACTAACTCTCTCCCTTAGCTCGTTACTCCCTTTAAAATAAGAAAAATATCTAGCTAACAAACTCTCCGACTTTCGGGCCAAGCCTCCACGTTCTCCATAACGTCTAGTTTTGATCTAGCACGTGCAGAATACTTCGGGAATATTCTCCAAGAATGTCGCTAAGACTTGGTCAAGCTTGTTATACCTGCGAGATGTTATAAAACATAAGTAAACAATCGTCAGTATGAGGATCCTTGAAGTGATCCATGATCCTGATCCTAAAGCCCTTCTGAGGATCACCACCTGTCACAGAAGTAAGGATCACTAATTAGGATAAAGAATAAGGATCACTAATTGTTAGAAAATCCTCCCCTAACAATAACATCTTTGGATATACCAGTCATATCTTCGTGTTTCCATGCAAAGGTAGTCTTTCTCCTTTTGAGGAAGGATACGAGGTCTTCTTTCATTTCACCAAGGATCCCTGATCCGATATAGATTTTGGATTCAGGATCATCAGGATCCATGAGGATTTCTACCACATCCTGTTCACTCGCCTCCAAGACATCCCTTGGAGGATACTTTGATTGCTATTGCTCCCTGGATTTCGAAGCTGGTTTCATCGATGAAGTATAGCAATTCTTAGCCTCCTGCTGATCACTATCAATCTTCACTATTCCCCAAGGACTAGGGAGCTTCACACATTGATGGTAAGTGGATGGGACTGCTTTCATATCGTGTATCCAGGGCCTGCCAAGGATAACATTACAACAAGATAAACAGTCAATAACACAAAATTTTTTATAAGAGTGTAGGCCTTCAATGTATATTGGGAGTTTAATGTCCCCCAGGGTATTCTTAGTTTCACCACTAAATCCCACGAGCACAGAGGATCTTGGTATGATCTCTGATTCAGGAATACCCATCTTCTTTAGGACATCAAGCTGGATAATGTTCACTGAACTTCTTCCGTCTATAAGGATCCTGCAGACAAAATGGTTAGATATGAAAAGAGTAATAACTAAACTATTGTTAGGGGAGGATTTTCTAACAATTAGTGATCCTTATTCGTTATCCTAACTAGTGATCCTTACTTCTGTGACAGGTGGTGATCCTCAGAAGAGCTTTAGGATCAGGATCATGGATCACTTTAAGGATCCTCTTACTGACGATTGTTTACTTGTGTTTTTGAAATGTCTCGCAGGTATATCAAGCTTGACCAAGTCTTAGCGACATTCCTGGAGAATATTCCTGAAGTATTCTGCACGTGCTAGATCAAAACTAGACGTTATGGAGAACGTGGAGGCTTGGCCCGAAAGTCGGAGAGTTTGTTAACTAGATATTTTTCTTATTTGAAAGGGGTAACGAGCTAGTTAGTGACACTTAGTCATTTTTGGCAGTTTCACACACTCGAAAACGCTCTCATTCAAGCTCTCGTTCAAACACTTAGCAATTACTTACACTTTTTACACATTTCACCGTAGTGATCCTTGTACCTAGCTCGTTACTATCCGAAGTTGTAAACGCTTATTCATTTATTTGATCTTGGTGATCGGTAGTTTCCATCACCCGGGGTTTTTTGTGCCGGAGATCAATTCTTGATCAAGGGCTTTTTCCCCGTATAAATCCTTGTGTTGTTTGGGCATTCTACATTGAAGTGATCCTCATTGTTGTTACACATTTTAAGCATCATTCCCCTATACAAAGAGTTTGGTTGCATTATCATCATCAGATTTTCTGACCAAAACAGTTTGGCGCCCACCGTGGGGCAATTGGTGCTTTGCCTTAGAAGAATTCGCATTTCTGTGCTCATTCC
Source organism: Helianthus tuberosus (assembly GCA_030545235.1). Classification (NCBI taxonomy): domain Eukaryota; kingdom Viridiplantae; phylum Streptophyta; class Magnoliopsida; order Asterales; family Asteraceae; genus Helianthus; species Helianthus tuberosus. The sequence continues at coordinate 25,671 of JARYGA010059418.1, read as the reverse complement.
GGTTCACTACAATCAAGCAAATGGCTTCCTCGGCGAAGAATGCTTCAAACTTGATGCCCTCATTCACTTCCTCACAAGGCGTTCCTCCTTTGCCTCCACCACCCTCTGGATCCCAGAAGAATACAGAAAATGCTGCGAAGAAACCGACTCCCATTTTCTCAAAACCACCTTCTCCTTCTGTTTCAACTAATCCTACTACTAATGATCTCTATACCTTGATTTTGCAGATGAGGAATCATGCACAAGAGCAGGATAAGACCAACGAAAGGATCCTCCGGGAGATTGATGAAATTAAGAAACAGAAGAAAACGGCAGAGGATCATTCTCCACTGATGCCCAGATCTTTGAATTTTGACACTCCGGTGGTTACTTCTCAGCCGTCAGTGGTTCCAAACATTCAATATGCGGGTGGACCAAAGGGAGTGCACTACGGAACAACAGCTATGACCCAGGCACTAGGTTCATATTCCCAGCCAGCAGGATCCTATCCCCAGCATATGGGATCCCTCACGAGTACAGGAGGATATTCAGGAATGCAGCAGGTTCAAGGATCCTCCTTCGTTTCAGGATCATCCCAGGTTCAAGGATCCTCCTTCGTTCCAGGATCATCCCAGGTTCAAGGATCCTCCTTCGTTCCAGGATCATCCCAGGTTCAAGGATCCTCCTTCGTTCCAGGATCATCCCAGGTTCAAGGATCCTCCTTCGTTCCAGGATCATCCCAGGTTCAAGGATCCTCCTTCGTTCCAGGATCATCCCAGGTTCAAGGATCCTCCTTTGTTCCAGGATCATCCCAGTTTCAGGGATCCTTCCAGATGCCAGGATCCTTGAGGAGTCTGCAAACAGGAAGTTCAGATGTTCATCAAGGAGATTTTATCCCAATGCAGACCAATGCCTCTGCTGGACCTTCGATCATTCCAGAATCTCAACAATATGGATTAACCTCCATATTTCCTAACTTGAATCCAATGGGAGGTAACACTTTTAATAATCCTCATACTATTAACCATGGTTTTATGCAGGATCCAGGTATCAATCATGCCATGGCCAGAGAATTGCAAAAGCTAAAGGATATGATCTCGAGTGTCCCGGGGGTAGTCAAACCTATTCCAGAGATTGCAGATGGGAGCCACAAGATATCTCGCTTCGCACCACCAATCTGTGATGCTGAGATACCCAAGAGGTTCCATGTGCCTACAATGAAATTGTATGATGGTTCGACGGATCCTGAAGAACACATAGCACAATACAGGGAGAGGATGGAGATCAATCCAATCCCAGAAAAGTTGAAGGAAGCATGCCTATGCAAAGGATTCGGATCCACTCTTACTGGATCAGCACTCAAGTGGCTGCTAAGTCTTCCTCCCTATTCTATTACCTCATTTGCAAACCTAGTTAACTTGTTTAATACTCAGTTTTCTTGTAGTAGAAAATTTGAACGATTAACTAGTGATTTATATAGGATAACCCAGGGTCATAATGAATCATTAAGGGATTACATTACCAAATTTAGTAAAGAATCCTTAGACATTGCCAACTTAGATATAGCTACGGCTGTTGAAGCCTTCAAAATGGGATTACTTAGGGATTCCTTATTTTATGATGATCTTGTTATGACACCGTGCAGGAACCTAGATGAGGTAAGAACCCGGGCCCTCAGGTTCATCCGGCTAGAGGATGATAAGAGGATTCAGGAGAGGATAACAGGATCCTCAAAGCAGGATAAGCAAGGATCCTCATTCAGAAACAACAAGTTCAGATCCTACAACAAATCTGATAATCAGAACGTGCATTCTATTGATCAAGAAGAGGACGATGAGGATTATCCTCCAATCTCTGAATATTGCTTTAGTGTTGATAACAATGAACTAATCCTTGCCTTGCAGAACCTAGGTGATAAAGCTAGATGGCCAAGAAAGAATGAAAGGCCAGCTGCAAATAAGGATAAATCAAAGTGGTGTGCATATCATGAAGATTTTGGGCACCTCACAGAAGAATGCATTGCACTAAGAAAGGAGATTGGGTACTTGTTGAGCAAAGGGCATCTAAAAGAGTTGTTGGGTAGGAAAAAGTCAAGGACTCAGGATCCTGAAAGGATCCCTGAGAAGGCTCCAGCCCCTCCAGCAGACGCACAAGTGATAAACTTTATCTCTGGGGGATCCGACATTTGTGGCACATCCTTTTCAGCAGCTAAGAGGCATGCGAAGGAAACTAAAATGGATAACAGAGAAAGGCCAGTTCGAACATCGAGTGTCTCCGAAGGAAAAGTCATAACCTTTGATGAAGAGGATCGTACTGATATCCAGGATCCTCATCACGATGGTTTAGTTATTACTCTTTTTATATCTAACTGTTTTGTCCGCAGGATCCTAATAGACGGAGGAAGTTCAGTGAACATTATCCAACTTGACGTTCTAAAGAAGATGGGTATCCCCGAATCAGAGATCATACCAAGATCCTCCGTGCTCGTGGGATTTAGTGGCGAAACTAAGAACACCCTGGGGGACATTAAGCTCCCAATATATATTGAAGGCTTACACTCTTATCAAAAATTTTGTGTTATTGACTGTTTATCTTGTTGTAATGTTATCCTTGGCAGACCCTGGATACACGATATGAAAGCAGTCCCATCTACTTACCATCAATGTGTGAAGCTCCCTAGTCCTTGGGGAATAGTAAAGATCGATAGTGATCAGCAGGAAGCTAAGAATTGCTACACTTCATCGATGAAACCAGCTTCGAAATCAAGGGAGCAATAGCAATCAAGGTATCCTCCAAGGAATGTCCTGGAGGCCAGAGAGCAGGATGTGGTAGAAATCCTCATGGATCCTGATGATCCTGAATCCAAAATCTATATCGGATCAGGGATCCTTGGCGAAAGGAAAGAAGACCTCATATCCTTCCTCAAAAGGAGAAAGACTACCTTTGCATGGAAACATGAAGACATGACTGGTATATCCAAAGATGTTATCACCCATAAACTCGGCATCGACAGATCCTTCAAACCAATACATCAAAGAAGAAGGAAGTTTGCACCAAAAAGGAATGCCATTATCCAGGAAGAGGTAGAAAAATTGCTCCGGGCAGGTATGATTAGAGAGGTCAAGTATCCAAGATGGTTGGCCAATGTGGTTGTTGTTCAAAAGAAAAACGGAAAGTGGAGGGTATGTGTCGATTTTACCGATTTAAATAAGGCATGTCCCAAGGATCCTTTCCCTTTACCCCACATTGACTCCATGGTGGATGCAACTGCGGGTCATGAACTGTTAACTTTCATGGATGCTTCATCTGGATTTCAACAAATCCAAATGGAACCATCCGACCAAGAGGATACAGCTTTCATGACTCCAACTGGTATATATTGCTATATTGCTATGCCGTTTGGATTGAGAAATGCAGGTGCAACGTACCAAAGGCTGGTGAATATGATGTTCAAGGATCAGATTGGACAAACTATGGAGGTCTACATAGACGATATGGTGGTGAAATCCTTAAAAGCTGAGGATCACCTGCGAGACTTGGAGGAAGCATTTGATATCCTTGACAACTATAATATGAAGCTTAATCCTTCAAAATGTCATTTTGGTGTCAAAGCAGGTAAATTCTTAGGATACATGGTGACTAAGAGAGGCATCGAAGCTAGCCCGGAACAAATCAAAGCAATAGTGAACATCAAATCTCCGGCCAATGCTAAGGATGTTCAAAGATTAACAGGAAGGATAGCAGCCTTGAACAGATTCATATCCAAGTCCTCCGAGAAATGTAAAGAATTCTATGATATCCTAAGGAAGAACAAGAAATTTGAGTGGACGGAGAAGCATGAAAATGCTTTAAAAGCCCTCAAAGATTACCTATCCTCGGCCCCGGCTTTAATGAAACCAGAAAAAGGTGAAGTGTTATCCTTGTATCTCGCAGTATCCTCAAAAGCAGTAAGTGCAGTCCTTGTTAAGGATCATCAAGGTACACAACATCCCGTTTATTATGTAAGTAAAAGTTTACTTGATGCCGAATCCAGGTACTCACACCTTGAAAAACTTATCCTTGCATTAATAATGGCATCTACCAAGTTAAGACATTATTTTGAAACTCATGTTATCATTGTCAAAACTAATTTGCCAATTAAGAATGTCCTCAGGAAACCAGAGATGTCCGGAAGGATGGCTAAGTGGGCAGTAAAGCTGAGTGCCTATGATATAAGATATGAGCCTAGGACAGCTATCAAATCCCAAGCATTAGCTGACTTTGTGGCTGATTTCAGTAGTGATTTACAAGAAGAAGCTGAGTTAGAAGTCCAGCAGCTAGAAGAGACCAAGGATCCTTGGATACTCCACACTGATGGATCCTCAAATGTCAAAGGCACAGGGCTTGGAATACTACTAAAATCGCCACAGGGGGACATAATACCCCATTCTATAGCTTGTGAGTTCCAAACCACTAATAATGAGGCTGAATATGAAGCCTTAATTGCTGGTTTGCAAATTGCAAAGCATATGGGGATCAGGTATCTTGAGGTACATGTAGATTCTTTGTTAATTACAAATCACTTTAATGGATCATATGCTGTTAAAGGTGAAAAGCTAACCAAATATTTGGAGATAGTCAAAAGTTTGGCACTCTCTTTTGTTTCCTTTAGTTTGTCACAGGTACCAAGGGAAGAAAATACAGAAGCTGATGCATTGGCTAACTTAGGATCATCTTTGAAGATCCCAGAGGATATCAAGATCCCTATTATCCATATCCTAACCCCAGCTATTGAGGATCATGTGGCTATGGAGATAGGGAATAATTCTGCAATGATCCCCACTGAGGATACTCAATCCTATTCAGGATCCGGATCATGGATCTCACCAATTATGAGATACTTACAACATGGAGAGATTCCTACAGGAGAAAACCCTAGGGCTTTCAAATCTAAGGTATCTCAATTCACAATTATGAATAATATGTTGTATAGACGATCTCTTGCAGGACCATACTTGAGATGCATTGAGGATCCTGAAGTTCAGGAAGTTTTAAAAGACTTCCATGAAGGAGATTGTGGAAACCACACTGGGGGCAGGGCTTTATTTTCAAGGATCCTGAGGACAGGATATTATTGGCCAACCATGAAGAAAGATGCTGTGGAGTATGCCAGAAGATGTGATCCTTGCCAGAGACACAGCAATATCCTTCATCAACCAGCTGAATTATTGCATCCTATATCCTCCTCTTGGCCATTTATGAGATGGGGTATGGATATAGTTGGTAAGCTCCCTAAGGCACCTGGTGGGAAAGTATTCATGTTAGCTATGACTGATTACTTCTCCAAGTGGATAGAGGCTGAAGCTTTTGCCCAAGTCAGAGAAAAGGAAGTTATATCCTTCATTAAAAGAAATATTATAACTAGATTTGGAATTCCTTCTGAGATTATATGTGATAATGGTTCCCAATTTATTGGGGGCAGAACCACTAACTTTTGTGACAGCTGGGGGATTAAGATGATAACATCAACACCAGTCCACCCACAAGCTAATGGTCAAGCAGAATCATCCAACAAGATCATCATCAACAACTTGAAGAAAAAGCTTGGATCCAAGAAAGGAAAATGGGCAGAAGAGCTACCCTATGTGCTCTGGGCTGACAGGACAACCCCTAAGAATGCTACTGGTCAAACACCATTCTCTTTGGTGTTTGGGGCAGAATCAGTGATCCCAACAGAAATGGTGGTTCCTACTGCTAGAACAAGTACCCGTGATCCTGAGGAAAATGATGAAAACCTGGCTCAAGACTTGGATACTATTGAAGAAATCAGGGATATGGCTAGGATCAGGATGGCCAGTTATCAACAAAGAATGGCTGGTGCTTACAACAAAAATGTCAGGATCAGGAGGTTTCAAGTTGGAGATATGGTATTAAGGAAAGCATTTCAGAATACCACCAATCCTGCTGATGGAAAATTGGCTCCAAAATGGGAAGGCCCTTATTTGATTGAAGCTGAAGCAGGAAAGGGGGCATATAGATTGCTAAACATGGAAGGTGATTTGCTACCAAGAGCTTGGAATGCTGTCCACTTGAAGAAATATTTCATGTGAGTAGGATCCTCATGGCACAGATGATCCTCAGGATAGGGATATCCTTAAAGGATCCTCAAAGTATCGGTGATCCTTACTTAGGTAATATCCTAAACTTGAACTATTTCATTTCTTTATTTTCTCATATAAGGATAAGGATCATGTATCCTTTATCCATCTCTCACGTGAGTTCAAGTTTTGAAAGCTCAGGTATCTTCAGCACAACATTGGTTATCCACAGAAGCAATCCGTCCTTTGGGTTTAACCCCAGTTATTTGGGCTTGTCCCCAGATTCCGCCTGCAGCGCACGATGATCCTGGTATAGTTCAAGGCTTTGGGACCAGTACTCATTATAGGGGCTGATAATTCCATTGTTCTGGCTATGCTTAGGATCCTACGTATAATGGTAGACGTACCATACATCCGTTCATAAGGTTTCTAACGTTTTCACGTTAGCTAAGGTTTTGGCATCTTCATGTCACTAAGTTTGGATAGTCGCCAGTTAGGGCCATACTCCAGTTTACATACGATCCTTGGGCTCGTCCCCAGTTATCCTTGGGCTTGTCCCCAGTTATCCTTGGGCTTGTCCCCAGTTGCTAACTCTTTTCTTATATTGGCTTAGTCCCAAGTTATGCTCTATTTCAGGTCCTTGAAGGTAGGCAGTTAGGGATCCTTCATCCTTATTTCACTCTAAGGTTTATCTTATAGTTATCCTTATTATGGTTAGAATTCTAACTTGGGTCCTCAGGTATGATCCTTAACTCTTTGGATTTTATTTATTATTCTTTTAAATGACCCTTATACTTGACAACTGAACTTATAAAATTTAAATCATGTCATTTTTTAAAATTTATCTGTTATGGGATATGTGATCCTTGTTCATATCCTAAACTTTTTGGATATCTTTCCTAGTTTTTCAAGGCTTGATAAGTATAAACAAATTGAACATTATAACAGTTGGAAAATAACATACTAAAAAGGATAACAACACAAGATAAGCGACAAAAGGTTAAGTTTTTATTTATTAACATAAGACTAACCCTTTAAAGGTTGTCAAAATTACCTACCCGAGCTTCTACCAGCAAAACGTGGCCCGTCCGCTGGGGTAGGTAAAGGGTGTCCATGATAATGAGTTCAAAAGTAGTGCAGGAATATAAAGGCAGCAGGATCACAATGGCTTCATCCCCCAAACAGAGGATCCCTCCACCAATTGCAATCATGCCTATTGTCCAAAGGATCATACATGATCCTTAATCCTAAAAACCTATTGTTCAGAGTACAACCCATGAAATTGTCTTAAACATCACAACCACAAAAACAACCATCAAACTAAAAATTGGGCTCCGGCCTCAGCACATATATCCATCATCGCCCAATTGTGCAGCCTACACCTTCGCTGCATCATCACCACCAGCCGCTGCATCCTCAGCTTTATCCTTCAACCCGCTGCCACTAGCCTCAATTGCCAGAATCTCCTCAGCCTCTTCTTCATCACCCAATTCAGCCAGCCTTGCCTTCCATTCTTCAATCTCCCAGTTGCCTTTGTCGAAGGCAGGATCCTGAGCTTCCAAGGCCATTTGGAGTTTGGTTTTGTACATTGCTATGGCGGCAGAAACTTTAGCATCATCCATGATCTCTTGCCTTTCATAATCAAAGTTAACCAGCACCTTGGCCATTTTCTGCTTGGTATCCTTGAGTTCCTTTTGAAGATCAGCAAGTGCAAGATCCTTAAGCACAGCAGTCTGCTGGAGGTCGGCAATCTTCTTATCTTGATCCTCAACATGGCCGACGTAATCCTCGATTTCAGCAAATTTCTGCAAAAGAAAAGGATAAAGCAGTTCAAGAGCAAGTGATCCTTAGATCAACAGGATATACAAGTGGAGATAGTGATCCTTACATCATTGAAGTACTCAAGGAACTGGTGGCGAATTAAGGGCAGGCCCTGCAAATCCTCAGCGTCGGAAGTCTTTCTCTTCTTGATTCCCTTCCCTTTGAGGGGTGCCTTAGGGATTGAGGCTGTCGGGCTAGTAGGGACCTTTCTTTTGGAGGATTTGACAGTGGTGAGATCGGTGACACTGAACCTTGAAGCAGCTTTGGCAGATTTTCCAGCGCCTACGCAACCAAAATAAGATAAGTATCTTTTCTTAATATACATTTAACTATTTATTTAATTATAAACAAGGATACTTACTCGACATTGTGACAGAGCCTGAGGATACCTCCTGTGAGTCTTGGGTTGTTGTCTTGAAAGTTCTAGTTTCAGGGTCAAGTCCCCAGAAAGTAGCAAGTCTTTCCCTGGTCGCAGGTGTTGTGATGAGATGTGAAACAGAGATGGCTGCATGACACAAGACAAAAAAGGGGTTAGTGATCCTATTACAAAAACATGACCATCTGATGATCCTTCCCAGGATCCTCCGGCCTACCATGGGTGGACCATGTTCTTGGTAAATGCTCTCCATCTGAAATAGTATCCCTTCTTACAAAGAAGAAGCGGCGTTTCCAATCTTTGTCGTTTTTGGTAACTTTGAGAAGAGGGTGATCTGCACCGGGTTTTCGCTTAAGCAAATAACGATGGGAACCAAAGGTAGTAAGATCATACAGCTCCGCCAATTCTGACATGCCCAAAGGAATGCCTTCCTGTTCGATGATTCTCTCCAGGGTATACAAGACCCTCCAAATCATCGGCATGGCTTGGATATAAGAGATGCCGGTAAGGGAAAAGAAGGATTGTGTGAACTCCGGGAAAGGATAGGTGTATCCTATGGTGAATGGAGTGGCTGGAAATGCAACCCATGTTTCTGAAACATAGTCGCTAAGGGTAGTAGGATCAAAGGGTCTGATAAAGGCATTCGCCGGAAAACAGCAACGGATTCTGTCTATCTGTGCATCGTTAAAGCAACACTTTTCATTTGCGGAGTCCTTGATGATTTTCTGACTTTTCAAAGGGCTATCTTTCTTGTGATCTTTGCCCGGAGAACTTCGGAGCAACATATTTGATGGAAAGATGAAAACAGAGCAAGAGAGGGAAAAGGATAGAGAGAGAGAATACCTGAACGTCTTCGGAATGTGGATTATAAAGGGAGTATCTCTGAAAATTTAAATGCATTTGATCCTATCTATATCTCTATTTATAATCATGATCTTGCAGGTTGTCACTTCCGTGACATCATCATCGCAACGGCTAGTTCAAAATTAACGGCTATATATCCGTTAGTTTGTTACGGATAAGATCAAGAAAATATAACTCGTTAAATGTTACAAATTACTCCTTATATTTTGGGGGCAATTGTTAGGGGAGGATTTTCTAACAATTAGTGATCCTTATTCGTTATCCTAACTAGTGATCCTTACTTCTGTGACAGGTGGTGATCCTCAGAAGAGCTTTAGGATCAGGATCATGGATCACTTTAAGGATCCTCTTACTGACGATTGTTTACTTGTGTTTTTGAAATGTCTCGCAGGTATATCAAGCTTGACCAAGTCTTAGCGACATTCCTGGAGAATATTCCTGAAGTATTCTGCACGTGCTAGATCAAAACTAGACGTTATGGAGAACGTGGAGGCTTGGCCCGAAAGTCGGAGAGTTTGTTAACTAGATATTTTTCTTATTTGAAAGGGGTAACGAGCTAGTTAGTGACACTTAGTCATTTTTGGCAGTTTCACACACTCGAAAACGCTCTCATTCAAGCTCTCGTTCAAACACTTAGCAATTACTTACACTTTTTACACATTTCACCGTAGTGATCCTTGTACCTAGCTCGTTACTATCCGAAGTTGTAAACGCTTATTCATTTATTTGATCTTGGTGATCGGTAGTTTCCATCACCCGGGGTTTTTTGTGCCGGAGATCAATTCTTGATCAAGGGCTTTTTCCCCGTATAAATCCTTGTGTTGTTTGGGCATTCTACATTGAAGTGATCCTCATTGTTGTTACACATTTTAAGCATCATTCCCCTATACAAAGAGTTTGGTTGCATTATCATCATCAGATTTTCTGACCAAAACAACTATCATGATGAGGATCCTGGATATCAACACGATCCTCTTCATCAAAGGTTATGACTTTCCCTTCCGAGACACTTGATGTTCGAACAGGTCTTTCTCCATTATCCATTTTAGTTTCCTTTGCATGCCTTTTGGCTGCTGAGAAGGATGTGCCGCAAATGTCTGATCCTCCAGAAATGAAGTTTATCACTTGTGCATCCGCTGGAGGGGCTGGAGCCTTCTCAGGGATCCTTTCAGGATCCTGAGTCCTTGACTTCTTTCTTCCCAACAATTCTTTTAGATGCCCCTTGCTCAACAAGTATCCAATTTCCTTTCTCAGTGCAATGCATTCTTCTGTGAGGTGCCCAAAATCTTCATGGTATGCACACCACTTTGATTTATCCTTAGTTGCACCTGGCCTATCATTTTTTCTGGGCCATCTAGCTTTATCACCTAGGCTCTGCATCGCAAGGATTAGTTCATTGTTATCAACACTAAAACAATATTCAGAAATTGGAGGATAATCTTCATCATCCTCTTCTTGATCAATAGAATGCACGTTCTGGTTATCAGATCAGTTGTAGGATCTGAACTTGTTGTTCCTGAATGAGGATCCTTGCTTATCCTGCTTTGAGGATCCTGCTAACCTCTCCTGGATCATCTTGTAATCTTCTAGTCGAATGAACCTAAGTGCTCGGGTTCTTACCTCATCTAAGTTCCTGCACGGTGTCATAACAAGATCATCATAGAAAGACGAATCCCTAAGCAATCCCATTTTAAAGGCCTCAACAGCCGTGGCCATATCTAAGTTGGGAATGACTAAGGATTCTTTACTGAATTTGGTAATGTAATCCCTTAATGATTCATTATGACCCTGGGTTATCCTATATAAATCACTAGTTAATCGTTCAAATTTCCTACTACAAGAAAACTGATTATTAAACAAGTTAACTAGGTTAGCAAATGAGGTAATAGAATAGGGAGGAAGACTTAGCAGCCATTTGAGAGCTGATCCAGTAAGAGTGGATCCGAATCCTTTGCACAGGCATGCTTCCTTTAACCTTTCTGGGATTGGATTGATCTCCATCCTCTCCCTGTATTGTGCTATGTGTTCTTCAGGATCCGTTGAGCCATCATACAGTTTCATTGTAGGCACATGGAACCTTTTGGGTATCTCAGCATCACAGATTGGTGGTGCAAAATGAGATATCTTATGGCTCCCATCTGCAATCTCTGGGATAGGTTTGACTACTCCCGGGACACTTGATATCATATCCTTTAGCTTTTGCAATTCTCTGGCCATGGCATGATTGATACCTGGATCCTGCATAAGACCATGGTTAGTAGTATAAGAATTGTTAAAAGTGTTACCTCCCATTGGATTCAAGTTAGGAAGAATGGATGTTAATCCATATTGTTGGGGCTCTGGAATGATCGAGGGACCAGTAGAAGCATTGGTCTGCATTGGAATAAAATCTCCCTGATGGACATCTAAACTTCCTGTTTGCAAACTCCTCAAGGATCCTGGCATCTGGAAGGATCCCTGAAACTGGGACGATCCTGGAACAAAGGAGGATCCTTGAACCTGGGATGATCCTGGAACGAAGGAGGATCCTTGAACCTGGGATGATCCTGGAACGAAGGAGGATCCTTGAACCTGGGATGATCCTGGAACGAAGGAGGATCCTTGAAACTGCTGTATTCCTGAATATCCTCCTGAACTCGTGAGGGATCCCATATGCTGAGGATAGGATCCCGCTGGCTGGAAATATGAACCTGATGCCTGGGTCATTGTTGTTGTTCCGTAGTGCACTCCTTTTGGTCCACCCACATATTGAATGTCTGGAACCACTGATAGCTGAGAAGTAATCACCGGAGTGTCAAAATTCAAAGATCTGGGCATCAGTGGGGAGCGATCCTCTGCCGTTTTCTTCTGTTTCTTAATTTCGTCAATCTCCCGGAGGATCCTTTCGTTGGTCTTATCCTGCTCTTGTGCATGATTCCTCATCTGCAAAATCAAGGCATAGAGATCATTAGTAGTAGGATTAGTTGAAACAGAAGAAGTAGGTGGTTTTGAGAAAATGGGAGTTGGTTTCTTCGCGGCATTCTCAGTATTCTTCTGGGATCCAGAAGGTGGCGGAGGTAAAGGAGGGACGCCTTGTGAAGAAGTGAATGAGGGCATCAAGTTTGAGGCGTTCTTCGCTGAGGAAGCCATTTGCTTGGTTGTAGTGAACCGAAATAAGCACAGAAATGTGTATTTTTCTAAGGACGAAGCACCAATTGCCCCACGGTGGGCGCCAAACTGTTTTGGTCAAAAATCAGACGAGGATAATGCAACCAAACTCTTTGTTACGGGGAATGATGCTTAAAATGTGTAACAGCGATGAGGATCACTTCGACGTAAATTGCACAAACAACACAAGGATTTATACGGGGAAAAAGCCCTTGATCAAGAGTTGATCTCCGGCACAAAAAACCCCGGGTGATGGAAACTACCGATCACCAAGCTCAAATAAATGAATAAATGTTTACAACTTCGGATAGTAACGAGCTAGGTACAAGGATCACTATCGTGAAATGTGTAATTGTGGGTGAAAACGAATGTATGTTCGTCGAGAGCTTCAAGTGTGCGAGTATATGAGTGTGTGTAGCTCAGAAATGACTAAGTGTTTTTCTACTAGCTCGTTACTCCTTTAAAATAGAAATAACTACCTAAACTAACTATCCGACTTTCATGCCAAGCTCCCACGTTCTCCACAACGTTCATATTTGGCCAAACACGTGCGGGATAGTTTGGGAATATTCTCCAGGAATGTCGCCAAGACTTGGTCCGACTTGTTACTTCTGCAAAACAATACGAAACACAAGTGAACAATTGTTAGTATGAGGATCCTTAAGATGATCCATAATCCTGATCCTGAAACTATTCTGAGGATCACTATCTGTCACAGAAGTAAGGATCACTAAAGAGGATAATAATTAAGGATCACGGGTCATTTAGAAATCCACCCCTAACATTAATGAAGAAATAACTGTTAGTGGTGATCATGGGTGACTTCCACCTTTTTCGGGAAGTGAGTTAGTTGATTTTTTCTTATCTTTTAAGGGGAAAACGAGCTCATTTGAGGCATAAGTAGAACACACCACAGAAAAAACACACAACACTCGAATTCTCTGCAAACACTTAGCAAAAATACACACTTATACTAGCAATTCATTGTATTGAGCTTGTTTTCTTCCGAAGTTGTACAAGGATCATTAGTGTTTTTGCAATATATTTGGTGATCGGTAGTTTCCATCACCCGAGGTTTTTTATGCCGGAGATCTTCTAAAGATCAAGGGCTTTTTCCTCGTATAAATCTCGGTGTTCATCGTTGATTTCATATACTTGTCGTTCATACAATTAACCAAGCATCATACCTCACAAAATCAGATTTAGTTGCATTATCCTTGTGTGATTTTTGACCAAAACAGTTATTAGTATAAAAATTATATCCATTCAAAAAATGTAAATCGTGTATAAGGGGTAGGGCGCTCCACTAGTGATAGTTTTCCATCACTCACTACACCCAATCATTGTCCGCTACATCATTGAGCTTGATTCCATCACTAGTGATGGATTTTACTAGGGGTGTCCATCACTAGTGATGTTTTTTTAATTATAAATTAACAATAAAACAATAAAAGTTATAAATTTCATTTAAACAAAAAACAATATTTCTAGACATATTTTAGGTTACAACTTCAAAATAAACATATAAAAATAAAAAGATACATAAAGAAAACTACTTCTCATCCGAATCCGGAAATTCCAAACCTAAAGAACCTACAAGTTCAACTAAATCATATCTCAACCGAAAGTGAATTTCTTCATTGCGCAAGTCTTGTTGTACATTTTCAGGAACGGGAGCTTGTGTGGGAGGATCCGGCACCCAATCTAGAGATATTGCACGTCCATCTTGTTTTATTAGCATATTGTGCAATATGATACTGTTTTGGTCAAAAACTCTGTTGAGGATATTGCAACCAAAATCTATGTTATGGAGTATGATGCTAACAATGTAGAACAATAACAAGGATCACTTCAATGTAAATCGCTGAAATGACACAAGGATTTATACGGGGAAAAAGCCCTTGATCAAGAGTTGATCTCCGGCACAAAAAACCCCGGGTGATGGAAACTACCGATCACCAAGCTCAAATAAATGAATAAATGTTTACAACTTCGGATAGTAACGAGCTAGGTACAAGGATCACTATCGTGAAATGTGTGAATGTGAGTGAAAACGAATGTATGTTCGTCGGGAACTTCAAGTGTGCGAGTATATGAGTGTGTGTAGCTGTCAAAATGACTAAGTGTTTTTCTACTAGCTCGTTACCCCTTTTAAAATAGAAATTTAACTACCAAACTAACTATCCGACTTTTGTGCCAAGCCCCCACGTTCTCCATAACGTCCATTTTTGGCCAAGCACGTGCAGAATAGTTTGGGAATATTCTCCAGGAATGTCGCCAAGACTTGGTCAAGCTTGCTATACCTGCGAGATAGTACAAAACATAAGTAAACAAACGTCAGTACGAGGATCCTTAAAGTGATCCATGATCCTGATCCTGAAGCTCTTCTGAGGATCACCACCTGTCACAGAAGTAAGGATCACTAATTAGGATAACGAATAAGGATCACTAATTGTTAGAAAATCCTCCCCTAACAATTGCCCCCAAAATATAAGGAGTAATTTGTAAAATTAGCGAGTTATGTTTTCTTGATCTTATCCACAACTAACTAACGGATATATAGCCGTTGATATCGAACTAGCCGTTGCGATCATGACGTCACAGAAGTGACAATCCAGCAGAATCATAATTATAAATAGAGATATAGATAGGATCAAATGCATTCAAATTTTCAGAGAGACTCCCTTTATAATCTGCATTCCAAAGACGTTCAGGTATTCTCTCTCTCTATCTTCTTCCCTCTCTTGCTCTGTTTTCGTCTCTTTCCATCAAAGATGTTGCTCCGAAATTCCCCAGCCAAGGATCACCCAAAGAACAGTCCTCCAAAAAGCCAGGGGATCATTGAAGACTCCATTAAAGAACGCTGCTGCTTCAATGATGCTCAGATAGATAGGATCCGCCACTGCTTCCCGGCGAACACCGAATTTAGGCCTTTTGACCCCAATGCCCTGAGCGATCATATCTCTGATAAGTGGGTTGCTTTCCCCGTCACTCCTTTCACCATAGGCTATACATATCCTTTTCCAGCCTTCACCCAATCTTTCTTTTCCTTAACCGGCATCTCTTATATCCAAGCCATGCCGATGATTTGGAGGGTTTTGTACACCCTTGAAAGGATCATCGATCAGGAGGGAATAGATCTAGGAATGGCAGAGCTGGGAGAGCTGTATGATCTTACCACCTTTGGCTCTCATCGTTATTTGTTTAAACGTAAACCCGGTGAGGAACACCCGATATTCAAAGCCACCAAGAATGATGCTAATTGGAAACGGCGTTTCTTTTTTATCAAGAGAGATTCCATCGAGAATGGAAAGGATCTACCTAAAAAATGGGCTACCCATGGTAGGGTGAAGGATCCTGAGAAGGATCACCAGGAACTTTCTTTTGATGTAAGGATAACTTATATTTTTGCTTTCTTGTTATGCAGCTATCACCGTCTCACACCTCAAACTGTCCCCTGCTGCTAAGGAAAGGCTCCTTGCTTTCAAGAAACTTGATCCTGAGACAAGAACTTTCAAGACAACAACCCAAGATTCACAGGAGGTATCCTCAGGCTCTGTCACAATGTCAAGTAAGTATCCTTGTCTAAAATTTAAATAAATAGTGAAATATGAATTAAGAAAAGATACTTATCTTGTTTTGGTTGTGTAGGTGCTGGAAAATCCACCAAGTCCGCTTCCAAGTTTAATGTTGCTGATCTCACCACTGTCAGATCCTCCAAGAGAAAAGCTCCTACCAGTCCGACAGCTTCGGTCCCCAAGGCACCCCTCAAAGAGAAGGCAATCAAGAAGAGAAAAGCCTCTGAAGCTGGGGATCTGCAGGGTCTGCCTCTGATCCGTCATCAATTCCTTGAGTATTTTAATGAGGTGAGGATCACTGTCTTTGCTCGTATATCCTGTTGACATATCCTGCTGGTATATCCTGCTGATTACTTGATCCTGACCTTATCCTTTTTACAGAAATTCGCTGAGATTGAGGACTATGTGGGCCACGTTGAGGATCAGGATAGGAAGATTGCCGATCTCCAGCAGGTTGCGGTGTTAAAGGATCTCACAATTGCTGATCTTCAGAAGGAAGTCCGGGATACCAAACAGCAGATGGCCAAGGTGCTGGTTAATGTTGACTATGAGAAGAGTGAGATCACCGAAGATGCTAAAGTCTCTGCCGCCATTACAATGTACAAGACCAAGCTTCAAATGGCCTTGGAAGCTCAGGATCCTGCTTTTGACAAGAGCACCTGGGATATTGAAGGTTAGAAGGCAAGGCTGGCTGAACTGGACGATGAAGAGGCTGAGGAGGTTGAAGAGATCCTGACAATTGAAGCTGGAGGCAAAGGTGAAGGTGGTGAAACAAGTGGAGCCGGAGGTGGTGATGCAGCAAAGATTTAGGCTGCTTGATTGGGCGATGATGGACATTCTTAGACGCAGCCGGAGCCCAATTTTTAAATTTGGTGGTAGTTTTTTGTGGTTGTGATGTTTAAAACAATTTAATGGTTTGTACTTGAACAATAGGTTTTAGGATTAAGGATCATGTATGATCCTTTGGACAATAGGCAGGATTGCAATTGGTGGAGGGATCCTCTGTTTGGGGGATGAAGCCATTGTGATCCTGCCGCCTTTATATTCCTGCACTACTCTTGAACTTATTATCATGGACACCCTTTACCTACCCCAGCGGACGGGCCACGTTTTGCTGGTAGATGCTCGGGTAGGTAATTTTGACAACCTTTTAAGGGTTAGTCTTTTGTTAATAAATAAAAACTTAACCTTTTGTCGCTTATCTTGTGTTGTTATCCTTTTTACTTTCCAATTGTTGTAATGTTCATTCTATTTATACTTATCAAGCCTTGAAAAATATCCAAAAAGCTTAGGATATGATCAGGATCACATATCCCATAACCGATAAGTTCTAAAAAGTGATACGATTTAAGGATCATACAATAAGATAAACCTTAGAATAAAGTAAGGATCAAGGATCCTTAGTTGCCTATCTTCAAGAACCTGAAATAGAGCATAACTTGGGACTAAGCCAATATAAGAAAAGGGTTAGCAACTGGGGACAAGCCCAAGGATAACTGGGGACAAGCCCAAGGATAACTGGGGACAAGCCCAAGGATAACTGGGGACAAGCCCAAGGATCGTATGTAAACAGGAGTATGGCCCTAACTGGCGACTATCCAAACTTGGTGACATGAAAATGCCAAAACCTTAGCTAACGTGAAAACGTTAGAAACCTTAGGAACGGATGTATGGTACGTCTACCATTATACGTAGGATCCTAAGCATAGCCAGTACAATGGAATTATCAGCCCCTAAAACGAGCACTGGTCCCACTGCCTTGAACTATACCAGGATCATCATGCGCTACAGGCGAAACTGGGGTCAAGCCCAAATAACTGGGGTTAAACCCAAGGAACGAATTACTTCAGCGGATAACCAATGTTATGCTAAGGATACCTGAACTTTCAAAACTTAAACTCACGTAAGAGATGGATAAAGGATACATGATCCTTATCCTTATATGAGAAAATGAAGAAATGAAATAGTTTAAGTTTAGGATATTACCCAAGTAAGGATCACCGATACTTTGAGGATCCTTTAAGGATACCCCTATTCTGAGGATCATCTGTGCCATGAGGATTCTGCTCACATAAAATATTTCTTCAAGTGGACAGCATTCCAAGCTCTTGGTAGCAAATCACCTTCCATGGTCAGCAATCTATATGCCCCCTTTCCTGCTTCAGCTTCAATCAAATAGGGGCCTTCCCATTTTGGAGCCAATTTTCCATCAGCAGGATTGGTGGTATTCTGAAATGCTTTCCTTAATACCATATCTCCAATTTGAAACCTCCTGATCCTGACATTTTTGTTGTAAGCACCAGCCATCCTTTGTTGATAACTAGCCATCCTTATCCTAGCGAGATCCCTGATTTCTTCAATAGTATCCAGGTCTTGAACCAAGTTTTCATCATTTTCCTTAGGATCACGGGTACTTGTTCTTGCAGTTGGAACCACCATTTCTGTTGGGATCACTGATTCTGCCCCAAATACCAAAGAGAATGGCGTTTGACCAGTAGCATTCTTAGGGGTTGTTCTATCAGCCCAAAGCACATAGGGTAGTTCTTCTGCCCATTTCCCTTTCTTGGATCCAAGCTTCTTCTTCAAATTGTTGATGATGATCTTGTTGGATGATTCTGCCTGACCATTAGCTTGTGGGTGGACTGGTGTTGATGTTATCATCTTAATCCCCCAGCTGTCACAAAAGTTAGTGGTTTTGCCCCCAATAAATTGGGAACCATTATCACATATAATCTCAGAAGGAATTCCAAATCTAGTGATAATATTTCTTTTAATAAAGGATATAACTTCCTTTTCTCTGACTTGGGCAAAAGCTTCAGCTTCTATCCACTTGGAGAAGTAATCAGTCATAGCTAGCATGAATATTTTTCCACCAGGTGCCTTAAGGAGCTTTCCAACTATATCCATACCCCATCTCATAAATGGCCAAGAAGAGGATATAGGATGCAATAATTCAGCTGGTTGATGAAGGATATTGCTGTGTCTCTGACAAGGATCACATCTTCTAGCATACTCCATAGCATCTCTCTTCATGGTTGGCCAGTAGTATCCTGTTCTCAGGATCCTTGAGAATAATACCCTGCCCCCAGTGTGGTTTCCACAATCTCCTTCATGGAAGTCTTTTAAAACCTCTTGGATTTCAGGATCCTCAATGCATCTCAAGTATGGTCCTGCAAGAGATCGTCTATACAACATATTATTTAAAATTGTGAATTGAGATACCTTAGATTTGAAAGCCCTAGGGTTTTCTCCTGTAGGAATCTCTCCATGTTGTAAGTATCTTATAATTGGTGAGATCCATGATCCTTATCCTGAATGGGATTGAGTATCCTCACTAGGGATAATTGCAGAATCATTTCCTATCTCCATAGTCTGGTGATCCTCGATAGCCGGGGTCAGGATATGGATAATAGGGATCTTGATATCCTCTGGGATCTTCAAGGATGATCCCAAGTTAGCCAATGCATCAGCCTCTGTATTTTCTTCCCTTGGTACCTGCGTCAAACTAAAGGAAACAAAAGAGAGTGCCAAACTTTTGACTATCTCCAAATATTTGGTTAGCTTTTCACCTTTAACAGCATAAGATCCATTAATGTGGTTTGTAATTAACAAAGAATCTACATGTACCTCAAGATACCTGATTCCCATATGCTTAGCAATTTGCAAACCAGCAATTAAGGCTTCATATTCAGCCTCATTGTTAGTGGTTTGGAACTCACAAGCTATAGAGTGGGGTATTATGTCCCCCTGTGGTGATTTTAGTAGTATTCCAAGCCCTGTGCCTTTGACATTTGAGGATCCATCAGTATAGAGTATCCAAGGATCCTTGGTCTCTTCTAGCTGCTGGACTTCTAACTCAGCTTCTTCTTGTAAATCACTACTGAATGTTATGGGTGGATTTCTAAATGACCCGTGATCCTTAATTATTATCCTCTTTAGTGATCCTTACTTCTGTGACAGATAGTGATCCTCAGAAGAGCTTCAGGATCAGGATTATGGATCATCTTAAGGATCCTCATACTAACAATTGTTCACTTGTGTTTCGTATTGTTTTGCAGAAGTAACAAGTCGGACCAAGTCTTGGCGACATTCCTGGAGAATATTCCCAAACTATCCCGCACGTATTTGGCCAAATATGAACGTTGTGGAGAACGTGGGAGCTTGGCACGAAAGTCGGATAGTTAGTTTAGGTAGTTATTTCTATTTTAAAGGAGTAACGAGCTAGTAGAAAAACACTTAGTCATTTCTGAGCTACACACACTCATATACTCGCACACTTGAAGCTCTCGACGAACATACATTCGTTTTCACCCACATTTACACATTTCACGATAGTGATCCTTGTACCTAGCTCGTTACTATCCGAAGTTGTAAACATTTATTCATTTATTTGAGCTTGGTGATCGGTAGTTTCCATCACCCGGGGTTTTTTGTGCTGGAGATCAACTCTTGATCAAGGGCTTTTTCCCCGTATAAATCCTTGTGTTGTTTGTGCAATTTACGTCGAAGTGATCCTCATCGTTGTTACACATTTTAAGCATCATTCCCCGTAACAAAGAGTTTGGTTGCATTATCCTCGTCTGATTTTTGACCAAAACAGTTTGGCGCCCACCGTGGGGCAAATGGTGCTTCGTCCTTAGAAAAATACGCATTTCTGTGCTGATTTCGGTTCACTACAACCAAGCAAATGGCTTCCTCAGCGAAGAACGCCTCAAACTTGATGCCCTCATTCACTTCTTCACAAGGCGTCCCTCCTTTACCTCCGCCACCTTCTGGATCCCAGAAGAATACTGAGAATGCCGCGAAGAAACCAACTCCCATTTTCTCAAAACCACCTACTTCTTCTGTTTCAACTAATCCTACTACTAATGATCTCTATGCCTTGATTTTGCAGATGAGGAATCATGCACAAGAGCAGGATAAGACCAACGAAAGGATCCTCCGGGAGATTGACGAAATTAAGAAACAGAAGAAAACGGCAGAGGATCGCTCCCCACTGATGCCCAGATCTTTGAATTTTGACACTCCGGTGATTACTTCTCAGCCATCAGTGGTTCCAGACATTCAATATGTGGGTGGACCAAAAGGAGTGCACTACGGAACAACAACAATGACCCAGGCATCAGGTTCATATTTCCAGCCAGCGGGATCCTATCCTCAGCATATGGGATCCCTCACGAGTTCAGG
This sequence comes from Helianthus tuberosus, assembly GCA_030545235.1. NCBI lineage: Eukaryota > Viridiplantae > Streptophyta > Magnoliopsida > Asterales > Asteraceae > Helianthus > Helianthus tuberosus. The sequence goes on along the minus strand of JARYGA010059418.1, from coordinate 4,642 downwards.
AGGATACTCAAGAATACAGCAGTTTCAAGGATCCTCCTTCGTTCCAGGATCATTCCAGGTTCAAGGATCCTCCTTCGTTCCAGGATCATCCCAGGTTCAAGGATCCTCCTTCGTTCCAGGATCATCCCAGGTTCAAGGATCCTCCTTTGTTCCAGGATCGTCCTAGTTTCAGGGATCCTTCCAGATGCAAGGATCCTTAAGGAGTTTGCAAACAGGAAGTTTAGATGTCCATCAGGGAGATTTTATTCCAATGCAGACCAATGCTTCTACTGGTCCCTCGATCATTCCAGAGCCCCAACAATATGGATTAACATCCATTCTTCCTAACTTGAATCCAATGGGAGGTAACACTTTTAACAATTCTTATACTACTAACCATGGTCTTATGCAGGATCCAGGTATCAATCATGCCATGGCCAGAGAATTGCAAAAGCTAAAGGATATGATATCAAGTGTCCCGGGAGTAGTCAAACCTATCCCAGAGATTGCAGATGGGAGCCATAAGATATCTCGTTTTGCACCACCAATCTGTGATGCTGAGATACCCAAAAGGTTCCATGTGCCTACAATGAAACTGTATGATGGCTCAACGGATCCTGAAGAACACATAGCACAATACAGGGAGAGGATGGAGATCAATCCAATCCCAGAAAGGTTAAAGGAAGCATGCCTGTTCAAAGGATTCGGATCCACTCTTACTGGATCAGCTCTCAAATGGCTGCTAAGTCTTCCTCCCTATTCTATTACCTCATTTGCTAACCTAGTTAACTTGTTTAATAATCAGTTTTCTTGTAGTAGGAAATTTGAACGATTAACTAGTGATTTATATAGGATAACCCAGGGTCATAATGAATCATTAAGGGATTACATTACCAAATTCAGTAAAGAATCCTTAGACATTCCCAACTTAGATATAGCCACGGCTGTTGAGGCCTTTAAAATGGGATTGCTTAGGGATTCGTCTTTCTATGATGATCTTGTTATGACACCGTGCAGGAACTTAGATGAGGTAAGAACCCGAGCACTTAGGTTCATTCGACTAGAAGATGACAAGAGGATCCAGGAGAGGTTAGCAGGATCCTCAAAGCAGGATAAACAAGGATCCTCATTCAGGAACAACAAGTTCAGATCCTACAACAGATCTGATAACCAGAACGTGCATTCTATTGATCAAGAAGAGGATGATGAAGATTATCCTCCAATTTCTGAATATTGTTTTAGTGTTGATAACAATGAACTAATCCTTGCGATGCAGAGCCTAGGTGATAAAGCTAGATGGCCCAGAAAAAATGATAGGCCAGGTGCAACTAAGGATAAATCAAAGTGGTGTGCATACCATGAAGATTTTGGGCACCTCACAGAAGAATGCATTGCACTGAGAAAGGAAATTGGATACTTGTTGAGCAAGGGGCATCTAAAAGAATTGTTGGGAAGAAAGAAGTCAAGGACTCAGGATCCTGAAAGGATCCCTGAGAAGGCTCCAGCCCCTCCAGCGGATGCACAAGTGATAAACTTCATTTCTGGAGGATCAGACATTTGCGGCACATCCTTCTCAGCAGCTAAAAGGCATGCAAAGGAAACTAAAATGGATAATGGAGAAAGACCTGTTCGAACATCAAGTGTCTCGGAAGGGAAAGTCATAACCTTTGATGAAGAGGATCGTGTTGATATCCAGGATCCTCATCATGATGGTTTAGTTATTACTCTTTTCATATCTAACCATTTTGTCCGCAGGATCCTTATAGACGGAGGAAGTTCAGTGAACATTATCCAGCTTGATGTCCTAAAGAAGATGGGTATTCCTGAATCAGAGATCATACCAAGATCCTCTGTGCTCGTGGGATTTAGTGGTGAAACTAAGAATACCCTGGGGGATATTAAACTCCCAATATACATTGTAGGCCTACACTCTTATCAAAAATTTTGTGTTATTGACTGTTTATCTTGTTGTAATGTTATCCTTGGCAGGCCCTAGATACACGATATGAAAGCAGTCCCATCCACTTACCATCAATGTGTGAAGATCCCTAGTCCTTGGGGAATAGTGAAGATTGATAGTGATCAGCAGGAGGCTAAGAATTGCTATACTTCATCGATGAAACCAGCTTCGAAATCCAGGGAGAAATAGCAATCAAAGTATCCTCCAAGGGATGTCTTGGAGGCGAGTGAACAGGATGTGGTAGAAATCCTCATGGATCCTGATGATCCTGAATCCAAAATCTATATCGGATCAGGGATCCTTGGCGAAATGAAAGAAGACCTCGTATCCTTCCTCAAAAGGAGAAAGACTACCTTTGCATGGAAACACGAAGATATGACTGGTATATCCAAAGATGTTATCACTCACAAACTCGGCATCGACAGATCCTTCAAACCAATCCATCAAAGGAGAAGGAAGTTTGCACCGGAAAGGAATGCCATTATCCAGGAAGAGGTAGAAAAATTGCTCCGGGCAGGTATGATTAGAGAGGTCAAGTATCCAAGATGGTTGGCCAATGTGGTTGTTGTTCAAAAGAAAAACGGAAAGTGGAGGGTATGTGTCGATTTTACCGATTTAAATAAGGCATGTCCCAAGGATCCTTTCCCTTTACCCCACATTGACTCCATGGTGGATGCAACCGCGGGTCATGAACTGTTAACTTTTATGGATGCTTCATCTGGATTTCAACAAATCCAAATGGAACCATCCGACCAAGAGGATACAGGCTTCATGACTCCAACTGGTATATACTGCTATATTGCTATGTCGTTCGGATTAAGAAATGCAGGTGCAACATACCAAAGGCTGGTGAATATGATGTTCAAGGATCAGATTGGACAAACTATGGAGGTTTATATAGATGATATGGTGGTAAAATCCTTAAAAGCTGAGGATCACCTAAGAGACTTGGAGGAAGCATTTGATATCCTTGACAAATATAACATGAAACTTAATCCTTCAAAATGTCACTTTGGTGTTAAAGCAGGTAAATTCTTAGGGTATATGGTGACAAAGAGAGGCATTGAAGCTAGCCCGGAACAAATCAAAGCAATAGTGAACATCAAATCTCCGGTCAATGCTAAGGATGTTCAAAGGCTAACAGGCAGGATAGCAGCCTTGAACAGATTTATATCCAAATCCTCCGAGAAGTGTAAAGAATTCTATGATATCATAAGGAAGAACAAGAAATTTGAGTGGACTGAGAAGCATGAAAATGCTTTAAGAGCCCTCAAAGATTACCTATCCTCAGCCCCAGCTTTGATGAAACCAGAAAAAGGCGATGTGCTATCCTTGTATCTTGCAGTATCCTCAAAAGCAGTAAGTGCGGTCCTTGTTAAGGATCATCAAGGTACACAACATCCTGTCTATTATGTAAGTAAAAGTTTACTTGATGCCAAATCCAGGTATTCACACCTTGAAAAGCTTATTCTTGCATTAATTATGGCATCCACTAAGTTAAGACATTATTTTGAAACTCATGTTATCATTGTTAAAACTAATTTTCCAATTAAGAATGTCCTCAGGAAACCAGAGATGTCAGGAAGGATGGCTAAGTGGGCAGTAAAACTAAGTGCATATGATATAAGATATGATCCTAGGACAGCCATCAAATCCCAAGCATTAGCTGACTTTGTGGCTGATTTCAGTAGTGATTTACAAGAAGAAGCTGAGTTGGAAGTCCAACAACTAGAAGAGACCAAGGATCCTTGGATACTTTATACTGATGGATCCTCAAATGTCAAAGGCACAGGGCTGGGAATACTACTAAAATCGCCACAGGGGGACATAATACCCCACTCTATAGCTTGTGAGTTCCAAACCACTAACAATGAGGCTGAATATGAAGCCTTAATTGCTGGTTTGCAAATTGCTAAGCATATGGGGATCAGGTATCTTGAGGTACACGTAGATTCTTTGTTAATTACAAACCACTTTAATGGATCCTATGTTGTTAAAGGTGAAAAGCTAACCAAATATTTGGAGATAGTCAAGAATTTGGCACTCCCTTTTGTTTCCTTTAGTTTGTCACAGGTACCAAGGGAAGAAAATACAGAAGCTGATGCATTGGCTAATTTAGGATCATCCTTGAAGATCCCGGAGGATATCAAGATTCCTATTATCCATATCCTGACCCCGGCTATCGAGGATCATGTGGCTATGGAGATAGGGAATGATTCTGCAATTATCCCTAGTGAGGATACTCAATCCCATTCAGGATCAGGATCATGGATCTCACCAATTATGAGATACTTACAACATGGAGAGATTCCTACAGGAGAAAACCCTAGGGCTTTCAAAATTAAGGTATCTCAATTCACAATTTTAAATAATATGTTGTATAGACGATCTCTTGCAGGACCATACTTGAGATGCATTGAGGATCCTGAAATCCAAGTAGTTTTAAAAGACTTCCATGAAGGAGATTGTGGAAACCACACTGGGGGCAGGGCATTATTCTCAAGGATCCTGAGGACAGGATACTACTGGCCAACCATGAAGAGAGATGCTGTGGAGTATGCTAAGAGATGTGATCCTTGTCAGAGACACAGCAATATCCTTCATCAACCAGCTGAATTATTGCATCCTATATCCTCCTCTTGGCCATTTATGAGATGGGGTATGGATATAGTTGGAAAGCTCCCTAAGGCACCTGGTGGAAAA
>JARYGA010059417.1:0-24333 GCA_030545235.1 Helianthus tuberosus | reverse complement strand
CGGCCGCCCGTTCCCGGGGATCAGGGATCGGGGGTTGCGACAAATGAGGTTGATGCGGAAGTCGATATCACGACTCGGAGGGAGTCCGGGGAGATTATCAGAGAAAACGTTAGGATATTCACAAACAACGGGTACCAGATTTACCTCCTTAACTTCCTTTTTCTCCGCTACTACGATATTGGGCAAGAAAGCTTGGAATTCCTTGCGGAGATACCTGCTAGCTTGGATGCATGACATGAGCTGCAATTTCTTCGAAGCGACTTCACCATACACACATAACTGGTCTCCGTTAGCGAACGAGAATCAGATCATCTTGTCAAAGCACACAACTTCAGCATGGTTTTCATGAAGAAAGTCCTTGCCTACTATGACATCGAAACTTCCGAGTTGCATCGGAATAAGGTCGATTGGAAAGATGTGATTGTTGAGCTCAAGGGTACAATCACGAAGAACATAATTTACAACGACGGTTCTTCCAGTGGCAACTTCGACATCGAACGTCGAGGGGAGATGGGCGCGCTTACGGTTAAGGAGCTTTTCGAACTCAAACGATACAAAACAGTTATCGGCACCAGTATCAAACAGACATGAAGCATAAATACCATTCACGAGGAACGTACCATTGATCACATTGTTGTCAGCTTGGGCCTGGCTCACGTTGATGTTGAAAGTTCGAGCACGTGTTGCTTGTTGCTGTTGCTGCTGCTGTTGTTGCTGAGGCTGCTGCTGGGGCTCTTGTTTCACAACCCTGTTTGGGCATATGTTAGCGAAATGGTTAGGATCGCCACTTGTGAAGCAGGCTCTGGCATTGACCACGGGTGCCGGAGGAGCTTGTTGACCCTGAGGGGCGGTGAGAAGAGCTTGATGAGCAGGAGCTTGTCAAGCACGGCAGTTGGTAGTGAAATGGCTGTACATATTGCAATGAGCATAGAATCGGCAAGAGATGCTAGCCGGGTGGTGGTAGGTGCAAGTAGGGCAAATCGGGTGTGGCCTAGTATATGCACGCTTAGCAAGCGGGGCATTTGCCACAGGCGCCGCTACTTGACGCTGTTGCTGTTGAGCTGGTACAACTTGAATTGGTGCAGCAGTGATCACAAAGTTCTTGTTGCTGGAGTTGCTCTTTCTCTTGTTCTTCCTCTTGTTGCTCGACGCGGTGGTGGTTTCAGCAGTTGGTGTGGCGGTGGTAGCTTGATGCAGGTTCTTTGAAGTCTTATCCCAGACACCAGCCTTGACCCACTTGTCGTTGATTTCAGTGGCCAGTAGGTAGGTTTCATCGATCGTTGTTGTCTTGGCCGCTTGCACGAAATCTGCAACACAGTCAGGCAGGGCTCGGATATACTTCTTGATTGCGATCTCCGGAGTCTTGACTTGATCAGGACAGATATACTGAGCTGCTTGAAGCGAGCAGTGAGAGCAACGTTTTCGCCATCCTTCTGCTTTATGTGCCAGAATTCATCTTCTAACTTTTGGCGCTTATGAGGAGGGCAGAATTCTTCCAGCATGACTTCCTTGAGCTCGTCCCACGATAGACCGTAGGCTGCATCATTCCCTCGTTTATTTCTCTCGGCCGTCCACCAGTCTAGTGTGCGGGATTGGAAGACGCCGGTAGAATTTAGAGTACGGAGTTCGTCGGGGCAACCGCTCTGTCGTAGTGTGACCTCAATGGAATCAAACCATTGGAATAATGACGTGGGGCCATCTTCTCCAGAGAACTCTTTCGGTCCGCATTCCTTAAACTGTTTGAAACTGAAGGTAGCCTTGGGTGTAGCATTAGGAGCTTCGGTTCTGGACTCTTCAGACGATTTGCTCACATTATCGTATACTTCACCCACGGCCTTTGCTACTTGCTTAGCGATGATAGCAGCAAGATGTTTGTCTCTTTGCTCTTGGTGAGAGAGTCGTGGGTGAGGGGGTCCAGATGATGGTCCAGTCGACATTTTCTGCAACAGACATCGTCATAGGTCTCAGACACGTCATAATAGAATCTCACCTCACACGTCTAGTACCACTAAAGCTCAGGAACATAGTCACATAATCATATTGACACATAATCACAGATTCACATAAGCACAGGAGCACATAATCATGTAAGCACGTAGAGCACAGAAGCACATAAGCATGTAATCACCAGATGCATATAGGGACACGTAGAGTATTCTGACTGTATCTATTATCTAAGGCCTATGTGCGTTTGTGAATAGTGATTGCGAATAATATATCGAGTAGTGTAGTATAAGCGTATAACATAGCATAAGGTCGTCCATACTTTAGCGATTTGTCAGCGTTTTGAGGTAGAAGTGCAGTGAGAGTCGTGTGTGTCGATCAAAGCGAATACCGAAAATCGAATAAGTCATCAAAATCCAACATATAAACAGGTAAATACACATATAAACACATAAAATCGACGAATCCTCAGAGTCAGCAGTTACGGGCTCATAATCGAGAAATAGGTCATCTGCGGCTAGATAGACATTGACTAACCAAGGTGATTCAACCATTCACAAGGACCTTTTGCGCACACTTTGACCTTCGGGACTGTGCTTTCGCCTCGATTCTTGGGCGTATGACACGTATCCTTCCAGTTTCGTCGTGTCGTCAGGTCGTTGGAGTCCGTCGAGACTTTGGTGAGAGTTTTGTAAAAGGCGGAACAAGTCATCAAGGTTAGGGTTTCACCCCTGTCTTAACAACTTCGTTCCTGTTTTGATAAAATAAAAGAGAATTATACGTCAAAGTATGGATTTCACTCCTATTTCAATGCAATTTCTCGTGTATATAGATGAAAATGCGGGTCGAACAAGCGATTTAGTTGAGAGTTTGCGGCTTTCACACCTAATCTTGACCCAATTTCTTGTTTATTTACGAAATTCGAATGCAGTGATAGTGTAGTGTAAGCGAGAATAGCAAGGAATAGCAATAAGCTCATACATAATCCATACTGGACATGTACGAGTCGGTCTGTTGGTTCCTAACTATAGACTAGGTTTCTAAGAAATCGACCCGGACTAGGTCAAGTCTTGCCTAATTCCCTATAGTTATGGCTCTGATACCAATCTGTCACACCCCAACCGATGGCGGAAACATCGGGGTGTGGCACTGAGCGAAACAGATTGTCCAGAAGTTTCCACAACAACTATAATTACCAAATATTTAAAGCAACATGTCCCATACCATGTCATATGAGATAATATAATTATTACAGACAAAATCTAGTCAAGTAGTTCTGTTCCGACAACTCAGATTTACACATAGATAGTTTATTTATTGGTTTCTAGGACCCCTTCTCCTAGTTTCGATTTCATCACAACAAACAGAGCGTCCTAGACCTTTCCTAGCCTCAATTTCACAGCCAGCTAAGCTTATACACATCTTAAGCACCTGTCACATACGTTAAAGTAAAAGTCAATACACATAGTGTAAAGGTGAGCATACAACTTTGATATGATATAATAAAGTTCGAAATTTGTTTACGCACAACCAGCACGTACGCATAGTGAAATGAAGCACGTTAGTTATCGACATAGTTCTATCGATACCAATGACTGCGGGTTGACTGCCCGAGGCAGTTCACAATACATGATTACCACCATAATCCATGCAAGTAATTGTCCTTAACAATCCTTGCGAACAGGTGCTGAGTCCAAACTATAGTACTATCATTGCTAAGGCAGGTAGACAGCATTCCATGTGTAAACATAACAAACAAGCATTCATTAAGCCACGTATAACATGCAGTAACGGTTTGCATTTAAGTAGTATAGAGTAGTGTGTTCGATGTGATTTGAATATTTGTAACGTATGTAACACCCAAAAGTGCATAAAGCCAAAAAGGGTTCGAGTATACTCACAGCGATTGAATGGATTGAAGGGAGCGCTAGAGAGTAGGGTTAGCCTGAACAAATTGATAGTATAATGATAAGTGCCGCGTAAAACGATGCAAGGTGCAAGTGAGTCGAACAATAGTTCGATCGGACAGCCAGTCGTGCGAGTGGTAGTCCGTTCGGACGGTCGTCCGGTCGGATGACTGTTCGTGTGGATTGTTTCTTCCTTTGGGAAGGATGTGTTTGTGTATGATGGCTTGACTTTTGAAGTTTTCGTTGTAGTATTTTGAAAACATTGAAGTATCTCTACCCTTCAGGTCGGTCGGACACTTTGCGAGAACAAGTTCATAGCAGGTTGTCACTCGATCGGACGATTGTTCGATCGGGTGGCATTCTTTGTGCATTGATCATGTTGAAAATTGTTTAAGTGCTGAAGTCAGAACATCACATGGTCGAGTGGTAGTCCGATCGAATGGTAACCCGATCGGTCAGCCCTTCGTTCAATGTTCATTCTTCAAGGTTTTGAAAACAAAAGTTAAGTGTGGGACCAAGGTGTGGATCGAACGGGTGACAACCCGTTCGGACGTCAGCTGTTTTGATAGTTTGTCGTTTTATCGAGACATTCTGATAGCGTATTAAGTAACAGAAGCCTTGTCAATACTTGGTTCCCCCGATCGGACAGGAATCACCCAAATCCGGTCAGTTAACGGTTCGAGACGGTGTTCCATGTTTAACCCGAAATCGATAGTCTCGTGGATAGAATCCAGATCTTGAACCAACACAACCACAAGAATGAGTAGTAAGTCGGCACAAGCTCTGATTCTATCGGTTTTGAGTGCATTGAGTGTAAAAGATGTGACATGTTAGGATAGATATTCCTTTCAACTCTTTTATACTTGAAAACACTTAGATTTGTATGAAAACGTTGATAAATCTTGTGGAAATCGTTCAGATTCAAGTTGTTCTTGGTGGATTGAAGCCAAAACATGAAGTTCCTAAGAACACGTGATGACATCATCCTAGAACACCTCAAATCTAGTGATTTCACGGTTAAAAGTTAAGATTCGAAAGATAGAAAGGTGTAGGAGTGCGTGTAGATCAAGAAAGTACAAGAATCTAAGAGAAAGCTTACAAGGATCGCTTGAAATCTGAGAAAAAGCAAGGTTGGAGCGCTGGTCGGACGTCAGTTGCCAAAAGTAGAAAGTTTGAAAGTGACAAGGGGTATTTATAGGGTTACCCGAAGTGGAAAGGGGTGGAGAGGGGCTGGTCGGTCGGTTAGGCAGTCCGATCGGACAGCTGTCCGATCGAGCGGCTGCTCTGTCGATCGGCTGGCCGATCGACTGGTCCCCTGGTCGATCAGTCACCTTGTTCGGGTGTTCGGTGCGACGAGTTTTGCCGTTTCAATTCCGATTACGAGCGTTGCGATGCGATAGAGTTTCCTAGTCAATTTACTTTTAATCCCAACTACTATATCAACATACAAGCATCCTTACTGCGTATTCGTTTAGCGTTTGCGATTCGATTGCGATTGAGTTCGATTGCGTTTCGATTGATCACCACATACATAAATAAACATGCACAAGTAACACATAAAGCACACACACATAAACAATAACCATAACACATATTTTGAGTTGCGATTCGTATTACCATTCGATGTCGATTCGATTAGCACAGTTTGAGTATTGTTTAGTTAACTTTATCGCATTGTTACTTCCTATAGTTCACAGTCGTAAGTCGATTAAATAGCGAATAACACACGTCGATTACTGTCATTATTGACAATTACTCCACATAATACAACTAAAGCGAAAACAAAATAGACTAACTACAAGTCAAAGAAGTCAAAATAGGAATTGAGCAAGGAGAGACAGATCGCAATTAGCAATCTTTTCTTCCTTTGACTTCAATCTTGACTTTGACTTTTGAAACACGGGGTGTTACATTAAGTTTCTCAAGCACAAAAGACTAGTATTGGTCAAGGTCAAGTGGGATTCAAAACGAGGACCTGAGTACACGTGGGAACTGGAATCGGAAATGAAGCGAAAGTATCCTCACTTATTTCAGTAAATCTCGAGGACAAGATTTTAATTAAGGTGGGGAGGATGTAAGGACATGCAAAAATGCCCCACAACACTCCGTAAGTAAAAACCCGGACCCCTAAAACCCTAATCCTCATAAAAAATCAAGGAAATCAAAATTTAGGGGTCGCTCGTGGGCCGCGTAAGACTTAAGGGCCGAGATATATATGGAAGTATACTTATTTTTGCCAAGTAAAATTTATAGATATTTTTCTATAAAAATTCTCTCAAAATATGTATATCTTAAGAATATAAAGGTATTGATTTTTGGTTATATAAAAATAATATTCCGGGAAATTATACATGAATTAAGTATAAAATACTTAATAAATACAAGAAAATACCTATTCCTATACGTATAAATACACACCGGAATACACCATCAATACTTTGCAAAATACCCGTATACAAATAGACAAGTATGAAAATACACAAGTACAAGTATACCTATACTTGGGGAAATTATTTATGTGAGAATTACATGACAAAGCAAGTTAAAAATAAATATATTATTTTTAACAATATTCCAAATAATTGAATAAAAATAGTTTAAGTTAAAATATTCTTAATTTAACTAATAATCATATAATTTGGAATTATGTAATGTACATCAAACATGTAACTCAAAGTATACCAGATTTCCAAAATAAGTCTTAACAAATAAGACTAAGAGTCATTACACGACCCAATCGTCTAATAAACATAACGCGTGTGTAGGTAGTTGTACGACCCGAGGAAAAGATCTTTGAGTTTACAGGACACCAGACGCAAACTTGTGAGTTCATGTCCCCCTTTTCTTTTAACTGTTTTCGGTTTTATAACGTACGGGGGTGAAATACATGCTTCAAATGTTTCAAATGGTATGGTTAGCTAAGGAATGAACTGTTAGATCATGTGATGTAAGGACCTGCAAAAATACCCCACAACACTCCGTAAGTAAAACCCCGGACCCCTAAAACCCTAATCCTCATAAAAAAAATAAGAAAATCAAAATTTAGGGGTCGCTCGCGGGCCGCGTAAGACTTAAGGGAAGCTTACGCGGGTCTCGACAGCTTGAAGATCGACCGGATAAGCATTCAGGCCACGTGTTAGACACGTGGCGGACCTACGCGTGACACCCTAGCCCTAATCGTAGCCTAGGTGGCCCTCGCAGGCCGCGTAAGATGTTGAGAGGGTTTACGCGGGCCGCGTAAAACTCAAATTTTTGCTATAAATGGGGGCAGTGCATGGCCTGTTCATCTATGTGCGTAAAACTTTCTCAAAGGCGAAGTATACTGCTCAAATTTGGAATTTTAAGTAGGGAAACGCTACTACGAGTACAAGGTATTAACTCGATCACTGCTACGATACAATGTCAGATCGATTGAAACCGATCCGATGGATGTTTAAGTGCTGCCCGAATTCGGGCTATACTTTGTCATTAGTTGTGAGGGTTTTGATTTCGTGAGTTTATCGTAAATGTTGTATTAAGTTACTGACCTAGTTTATTGTGTGCATTATTATTTAAAAAGGTTACAAGGCTAAATCAGTAGGCCAAGTTCTGTCCAATTAAACCTGCAATGTGAGTCATTCTCTTTTTACTAAATTGTCTCCAAAACCCTATTTGTTTTCAAAGTTATAATTACAGGGATTAAGTCTTTGTAATCTTCAATTACTGCCAGTATGTGGGGTTTTGTATACATTACTTGATGCCTGTCATCATTGGACAACGGGTTAGCCAATGGGTGATCTGACCATAGTCACAGATACGGTCGAGTGACGAATACCGATTTGGGGTAATTGGTTGATAGAAACAATATAATCACCCTTAATACTATATATTATAACAATGTGTCGTTTTGTACAAATTGAGTGACTCGCCAGTATTTCCCCGCTGATAAAATCCTTTTAAACACATTTCAGGTGATTTACCGTGACCCAGGAAAAGTGCCGCGTAGCACTAAAAGCTTGAAGAGGTGGCTCAGTAAAATAAATAAACATGTTTTGTAAAACAAGGAAATTCCTCGTGAAATCCCTTTATTGCAAATTACGGGGTTTAACCCCAAATTGTGAAATAAAATAATTGGTCATTTTCAGTTTTCATGATCCTATTAAAATTTCCGCTGCCAAATTAAACATCAATACCACGGGTTTCTGTCCCGCGGCTCCTGAACTGGGTAAAACCGGGATGGGGCCGTGACATGTGAATGGGTAGGTGTTGTTGCAGTAATGTCTATCGCCTTCGTCAATCGAGTTCGTAGAAAGTTTTAGTGGAAAACTTGATTATATTGTAATATTAGATAGAAAAGGGCAAGGTGGCATTTTGGTAATTAATGAGAACTCTCATTAATTCCATGGCCTATAAATAGGAACCTTGTGCCTTTAGATTAGAATTTTTTGCAACTTCTATAACTTGGAGAGCTTGGATCCTAGAGAGAGAGAGTCTAGAGAGAGAAAGTGCAAAAGGTGATTCACGTGATTGTACAATTTCATATCTTTGAATAGAATCACAGATTTAGTACGTTCTTGTTCGGTCCACGCACGTGTACGGATTCCGCACGTCACACGTGTCATTACGCAATCGTTACGGAGTAGAAAACCAATCCTACAAGTGGTATCAGAGCAGGAACTCGATTGCACGGATCAAACACACAAAATCGCACGAGATTTCATCAGTTTCAGATCCAAATTTGCATCAGATTTGTCTAATTTCTTCATTTTCTCATTTTATTCACGTTTTTGATAGAAAAACGCAAAATTAACATGGCTGTTACGGTTAAAATTGGTTGATTTTTGGATATATTGTGCGAAAATCATCATTGTTCAAGCCAATAAAATTTCAGATCAAAACTCCAAACAGTTTGAGAGAAATCTAAGTTTTTCTGGTCCAAAAATGTTTAAAACTGATGCTGCTGTTCTTGTTGTAGGTCACCGATCGGATGGCAATCCGATCGGATGACCATCCGATCCTTAGCATCATTATTCATTTGATTCAATTTAATTGGTTGTTGTATTGTTGCAGTTGACGAAGAGTTATCTGGCCAACGAACTCTCAAATCAATTGATTATTACTCCTTGACGAACCATTCACTCCTTTCACGAACCTTTATGTGACGAACAGTTGGAAACATTAAATGATGTCATTTGTCATGATTGGTCACTAATCGAATGGCAATCCGATCGGATGACCATCCGATCCTAAACTCTCTTGTCTTTGTTATACTGTTGCTGTTGATGTTCACCGATCGGATGGCAATCCGATATGATGACCATCCGATCAAGGGGTAATCCAAGCGACGAACTGTCAAGACTTGTTGACGAACACTTCATATATTGTGACGAAGCCTCACATTAGACGAACCCTTCAAAGTTTAGACGAACCTTTCATTTCAACAAACCCTTTTGTCTAACACCACGTGAACAACAGTAATAACGGTCCAATTATAAATTTACAACAACTTTGATATCACCTGAACTCTTAATGGCAATCAGAATTGTCAGCCACTTTATATATCACAAGAATTGATTTGATTTCATGTTGACGGCCCATGTGTGTTTAATAAATACGAGACCTGCATGTGTTGTTGAAGCCTAATACACTTTAACGGTCCAATAGCATCACATTGATTTAGAATTGAAGGCCAAGATTTATCAGATTTGCCTGTTTAAAAAAAATTAAAAGGAAAAAGTTTAGCAGCCCAATCAAAACTATCGGCCCATGTGCCTTGACTTAATGAGAGCAGAATTCTTTAAAAATTTTGTCAGATAAGTTTGCATGTGAGTATAGTGATTCAAAGTATCGAGTGGCATAATCGTCGAACGGCTACTCGATCGGATCACCATCTGATCCGTTGCATTTTGTTTGTTTTTGTAAGTCCCGAAAACCGGATCTTTCAATGATATCAATCAACCAATTGATTGTGCGGAATCCAATCAATGGGTGATTCAAGAATCAAAACGAAAATAACAAGAACACCGAAATAACCTTTAAACTTGCACACGATTCTATTACTATGAACTAGCAAAATCGTCTGGTACAAGCTCACAACCAAATTGCCTCCCACTCTAGCTTCTCTAGGAATTCTGTAACTTGGAGGTTCTAACCCTAAAACAAGTTAAAAACTTGTTTATATACATAGACAAGCCCACTTCCCACATGGGCTCCCCTTGGGCCTGCTTGGCCCAAGTGACCTATAAAGGTCCACAACCTAATATAAACTAACCTGGTAAGGCCCAGTTTGTAACCATAGCCCGTTGTATTAATTTGATGCGTCAGTCTCACACTTTATAGCCTAACAATCTCCCCTAGACTGCTGCCATCAAATTGTCTTCATAATCTTAATTCAGGTACGTCTTCAACGAAATCTATGGTTGTCGAAATGTTGCAGATGTTGTGGAAGTTCTTGATTTCTGAACTCTCAGCACCGGGTCTTTTTCTTCAGCTCTTGTGGTTAGCTTCATATCAGGATCACGATCAGCTTTGCTTGAAAATCTTTGTCAAAAAGAATGTGAGAGGAGGATTCTCAGCAGCTCTTTTCTTCTTCAATCTTTGTCTTTCAAGCAGGTTCACTGTACTTCTTCAAGTGTACTTTCACTGTCAGACGGCGTTTCGTATCCGGTTCTTCTAACTCAGGTACATCTTGTTGTTGTGTCGCTTCAGGCTTCTTCAGCAACTAACAACATCTCCGTCTTCATCAACCCCTATTCTTGATTGAAATCAAGTTCTGCACATGCTCACAAACTCATAAGCAAACATTTCTTATGCAACAGGGAGAGTACCATATGAACACTAGGTACATCCAAGTACTTATACTCGGATTTCACAATTTAAATTCTTTCAACTTTTGATGACCAGTTAAATCTTCAAGAACGGTTATATTTTTTAATTTTAAGAAAACAAATAAACACTCTATTTTTGGATTTTTTATTTTATAGAAAAAACAAGACACTATTTTTGTATTTTTGAATTTTTCTATTTTATTTTTATTTTTTAAGAACTAAAATCAAATAAGAACTCAAAATATAAACAACTACCATAATATACAATTACAATTGCAATGGGATCAAAATTCGTTCTCAGACAGACTAAGGAACACTTTTCAGTACGAGCCTAATCAAACTGGTCTATGCGATTGCCAATATATTTATCCACTTAAACTTTAACGCTCAACTTTCAATTTTTCAACTTTCTGATATGCTTAAGGTAATATTATACTATTATACCAGTGTATCCCATTCCAAGGCATACCCCCCGCGATCAAGGTAAGCACAACGATTCATCGTAACAGGTGAGTATATTGATGTCATCCTTTTTGATTTACAACGTTAGACCATTGGTGACAGGTCAGTACTTTCGTACAGCAGAGCGACCAATGATTGTGTCTAACGAGGGCGAGGCAAATACCATTTTGGTACGAATTTGGCCCTTTAAGCATTTGGAATATTCTCATTTTGAGATTTTGATTCCTTAGGGTTTTTGTCCTCTTGGGATCTTTTAAGATTTCTTGACTGTGTCTAGGTCTGCATATAATCTGGATGCAACAGAAGGACAACCAAGATATCCCCGGATGATTCAACAATATAAAGACCCGAAACCTCAGACGTTGGCTATCTATCAACGCAAGATTTAAGACCATAAAATCATACGCCGTTGGTATGTTACCCACATGGTACATAGTTCATTATGTTTATATCACTTAGTATCTTTTATCACTTTGAGCGTCAAGCCTATCTACATATCGCAGTAGATCCTAGTCTTTTCAGCTATGGCACCTTACATGTGTTAGTCAAACCCTTTAACACGAACATTTATTTCACTTCCCATCTCATGCAATTTTTCTTTTTGGCATTTTCATTTTTCTAATGTTTTTGTATTTTTCTCATTTTCTCCCCCTAAAACAATACACACACACACACACACATATATATATATATATATATATATACAGCAAACTCTTTTTGTATTTTTCTTTTCTGAGTTTTCTCCCCCTAAACTCTATATCTATCTATATGTCCCTCTCCCCCCTAAATTTGTGCATAAATCTTGTATTTTTGTGCAAATTTACCATTTACTAGAGAAAGGACACTTTATATACAAAATAATGAACTAAGAAAGAGAGAAAATATTTTTGCTTACCCGTTCTGTCATCAGATTAAAGACTAATCAAATTCAAATCAAAGTACGGAATTTAAATGGTAAATCAAAACAGAATGTTTAAATATATCGACAACGCATAAAGATTGTGATCATTTGTTTGTTACCTAAGGAAAACAAACGACACAGTGACTAATCAAAGTAAGCGGGTCATATTAATGTATCACGAAGACATGGTTTAGCCTATAAGTGGACACTTATCCCAAGAGTAACCAGGTAAGAGTGACTGGTCTGATTATGTGGATTTGTACGAACACTCTAGCCTTAGACAGAAAACTCGGGATACAGACATCCACCGTTCCAGATTGCACGTGTTCACATTATAAGACCCAAACTTTGACGAGATTTTGAAAACTTTGAAGGTTCAAAACCTTATAATAAACCATCTAAGAATAGATGATTGGTTTTCAAAACGGATTCGAAATTTGTGTTCTTGTTGTGGTTGTCACCCTAAGATAGGTAACGCTATCATTTTAAGATCTAAACACAAGAATCTTGTGTTAGGGTCCTAGGAAGGTTATAGTCTAGGTCAAAGAATTACTAATAACCTAATTCCCTATAACCATGAGCTCTGATACCAACTCTTCTGTCACACCCCACCGCATAAAACAACAAACCGCGGCGGAAACGTCGGGGAGTGTCGTAACAGAATCATTGTTTCACAACACATGGTAATTGAAGTTCTGTTTTATTGAATTAATATTTGTTTGACAAAGTCTTAAAGTGAAATAAACAAATTTAAACACATTGTCTTTCTTGTTTTATGTCACTAAGGCCCTCGTCCAATCCTATTTTTGCATCATGATCATCTAACAACAGCACCTGAAACACATGTGAAAATAGGTACGTCAGCATAAAAATGTCTGTGAGATACGTAGGTTTTGTTAATGGACGATTCATGACTTGTAGTTAAAAGAAATGTTTAACAAAAAGTAGTCATGAACCTTATAAAAATGTTTTCTTTTATAAATCATACAAAAAATCGATAAGGAAATCAGATGATATAAAAGAAATAATGCATGGTTAAATAAAAAACCAAGTAGAAATGAGTTTGTACAAAATATGTCGTTTGTAAAACAATGTTTTGAGAAAATATATCATTTGTATGAAATGTATCATGTCTTTGTCGAAATGATTTAGATAACGCCACGATATGTAATATCATAAAAACACTTATATATAGGAAGTACCAGCGGCGTATCCACCATGCTTTTATCATATTACACATGCCTCGTTACTTAAATCACTTACCAAATAAACCACCAAAGATGTCTTGTTTAAACTAATGTCAAATGTTCATGTATAACAATGTTTAATGTTTCAATGGCGTGTGTTGATATTCGCTAATTTACACATATTTTAGTCCCCCATTTTATCCCCATTTTATGCGTTTTCGGCCGTAAAACCGTCATTTGGATACTTAATAATGTATACTTTTGTTTACAAGCCTAAAACAGCATACCAGATAAGATGATAGCAAAAACGAGGACTTTCCAGAAGAAACGACAAAGCTGCGAACATTCTGTTAGAATTCTGACCTGGGCGAATGGAACGGTCGTGCCACCTATGAAACGACCGTGCATATCCGACAAAAGCAGCCCAGCCCGGCAATGAAGGACAGTGCGACCCGGCGTGCAAGACAATCCCGATGATGCACGGGCGTTCATCTCATTGCACCCCGTGCGGATCCGATGTCCAGCAAAACCCCGGAATTGCACCACCAGTGCAGTTGTCCGTGCAACATGATCCCGGAAGTGAACGATCGTGCAATATGAAGAACGGTTGTGCGAGACCGAAGACCGGTCAAGATCTGTGACGTCATGCAGTATGGTGCACCATACCTCCAATAATGCAAAAAGTGAACAGTCGTGCAACAGGACGCACAATCGTGCAACATCGAAATTATATAAAAACTTCCAGAAACATTCTGCTCGGAACTCTGGACATTTTGGAAGTGATTCTGGCGATTTTCAGGCTCCAGAGGCTTCTTCTTTCACCCGGATTCAAGCCACATTGTGCCGATTAGCTTCGTTATCTTCTAGATTCTTAATCTTATGCTTGTTTATGGTTTGGTTTTCTAATCTTTCCATAATTTTGTTAATCTTTCAAGCATTTAGATTAATGTTTAAGTATTATTGTAGCCTTTGGGCAAAAACACAACAATCCCTTGCTTGATTATAACCATTAGTATGTTAATCTTTGTTTGTAATGACACTTGGAAGTATTTTCTATGTTAATATTTGATGATTAGTTTGCAACCTTGTTATTGATATTGATTTCTTGATTATAAGTAATTGTGTTGGATGATTAATGTATGGTTAGTTGAGATAATTGAAAGATGAAGCTTAATTAATCATGTATTAGTAGACTTTAAACTTGGTTAACTAGTTTAGCTTGGTTAAAATGTGTGCACCATGATACTAGAAATGGTTAGTGGTTTAATAAAATGTAATTATTTTTAATCAAGAAAGCTTGCCGTCACGTAAGGACCTTAACGGGTTAAATGGTGTCGTTATAAATTCTTGCCATGATTTGTTAGCTTAGTTCGTAGTTTAGACCAAAATTACTATCTTGGTGAATTTATGTGCAAGATTTGTAAAATGAACTCGGTTGTGATTTAATCTAGTTTATGCTTGTCTCGGTGGTTGCATTGTGTTTATCGGTGTCGCTTTCCTTGTTTAAGAGAGGTTAGAAAACTCCTAACGGATGACTAACTTATTTTTAAGATATTTTCATAGACATTTATCAATTGCACGTTAAAGAACAATGTTAGGTGGTTAAAGTGTGTTTATCGTTTCAACTTTCCGAATGATTGTCATGTTTGGATTCCCGAAAGGGATACTAATTATCTCAAAAGTCGAGAATTGATCAAATGCTTCTAGTGCCAAAACCGACTTAGTTGACATGCTTTGGTTGTGTATTAAGCAAGGCTATTTATCTATTTTCATATTTGAAATCTATTATGTTTTTATAAGTAGTTGTTTATGCTTACTTTAGTTTATTAAAAATCAAACAACTTATGTTTTTACCGGTAGTTTAGTGCCAAAGGTCTAGTATTATTCCTCCGCCCATTTCCTTGGATCGATACTTGGTTCTTACCGATACTTTACTACATATATGACGGGGTACACTTGCCTCTTTCGTGTGTGTTTTGATGTTAAAGTAATAATCACTTTTATAAATTTAAAATCGAATCGTGTGTAATTTCATTGTAAAAATATGTGTAGTCACGCACACGTGAAGTTTTTGGCCCTGTTGCCGGGGAAATGGCGAGTTTTAGGAACGACCCGAGTCATTGTGTTATCGGTGTATATACTTGTTAATATTTGTGTATATTTTCTTGATTATTTATTTGTTTATTTATTTGTTAATATTTCTTGCTTTTAATTCGATTTATTCGTTTTCCAAGTCATTTTTGTACACTTGTAAATTTTTGTTCCATTTATTTATTTAATCCGGATTTATTATTTTTTTATTCTTTGAGTTTTCGGCTCCTAAAAATCATTTTTATACTAGCCGATTCGATTATTTTTATTGTGTTGATTTTTATAAAAATTTCGGACCCATTTTCGGATTTTTATAAAATTTTTCAGCCCTATTTATAATAATTCTGTTTCTTTTCAGCAAAAAAAAAATATTATTATAATAATAAAATATTCATTGTGTCAAATTTTCGTTTGCAGGTTGATGTCCTCAACTCCCGCGCCCGCTGTTGCTGAGCCGGCTGACGAACCAGCGCATAATCTTAGGAGAAGTAGGAGGCTGAGAGAAAGGTCACGTGTCATTGCACAACGAATTGCAAACGCGATTGACGAACCGGTGATACTTTCTGAAAGCGAAAACTCAGGGGACGAAGGAAGAGGCACCATGGCGGACGACGACAGACCTTTGAATGGAACAAACCAACCCGGAGTAGAAGGCTTGCTACCGAGCATCGCCCGACCGACGGTAGTAGCACTGACTTTCGAGATAAAATCCAGCATCATCAATATGATACAAAACTCGGTGCAGTTTGATGGGAAGGATCACGAGGATCCTGGTCGGCACATCGCAAAGTTTCTCGAGGTGTGCTCGACTTTCAAGATAAGAGATGTTTCTTAGGACGCGATCCGTTTGCGGCTCTTTCCATTTTCATTGCGTGATAAAGCCCAATCTTGGCTTTTGTCACTTCCGGCAGGATCTATTACCACTTGGGCCGGGATGGCAGAACTATTTGTGCAGAAATATTTTCCTCCGGAAAAGACGACTAAATTAAGGAACCGTATCATGACGTTCAAGCAAGACGACGGAGAATCTCTACACGCAGCTTGGGAGAGGTTTAGAGATGTTTTAATTGATGTCCCGCATCACTGGTTGTCTAAAAGGCAACTGACCTTCTATCAGGGACCCAATTATGACTCGCAGGAACGTTTAGACGTGTATGCAGGAGGCGATCTTGGAATGAAGACACCAACTGAAGCTTACGCGATCATAGAGAAAGCTGCGTTGAAGTCAAGTTCTCGCCAAGGAGGAGTGCGGAATAAGACATCATCCACTTCCGGAGTTCATGCTGTGGATACATATACGGCTCTTACTGCGCAAATTGGAGCCTTGGCAACAAGAATTGATCAGTCTCAGAATGTCTCGAGAATTCAATCACCATCATGTGATCAGTGCGGGGTTGCACACGTGCCAGGTACGTGTGAGCAGGGTGTTATGTTTACAGGGAACGAGGAGGTGAACTATATGGGCAATCAAATCAGGCCCCAAAATAACCCCTATAGCAACACGTACAATCCAGGGTGGAAGAATCACCCAAACTTTGGGTGGAAATCTGGTTCTGGGAACCAAAACGCACACGGATATGCTCAACATGCTTCCGCGCCACAACAATCTCAAGGTCAATCCTTCCAGCCACAGTATCATAATCAAGGCTCAGGAAGCAGTTCCCAGCCACACACCTCTCAAAGCAACGCAAAGCTAGAGGAAATGATGGCACAAGTGCTAAACAACTCCAACAGTGCTAATCAAATTTCTGAGAAACGATATCAGCAGCATGAGGAGCGGTTCTTGGTCAACGAAGGAGAAATGCGGAGTCAAAAGGCTTCCATTCAGACCATCGAGAATCAAGTGGGCCAGTTGGCAAAAATGATGTCGGAGAGACCCCCAGGTGGTCTTCCGGGCAATACAGAGTAGAATCCGAAAGGGCGTGGTAATGGCCCGCACATGTAACAAGTGTGGGGACATGAGTCTTGCTATCGACTCGCCGACAAAAATTTAGCATGAGTCTTGCTATCGACTCGCCGACAAAAATTTAGCATGAGTCTTGCTATCGACTCGCCGACAAAAATTTAGCATGAGTCTACGCTACTGACTCGCGGGTTAAAAATGTAGCAAGAGCGTCTTTGGCGCTATAGGGGTAAAATCGTCTACTTTTATGTTTTTGTAGTTTTAGCGTAATTTAGGTGTATTTCGTAGTTTCCGTTAGTTTGTACAATTTTTAGATGTGCCAGGCGAAGGTTCTATGTTGTGATAGTGATTAAACAGTTTGCGAGTTGAAAAAATGGCGAAAAACGACCAAAACAGTTGCTGGAAATAGCTTCTACAGAAAAACACTGATCTGCAGCTGTCGCACGACCGTGCCTTGAGTCGCACGACCGTGCGTTTGCGGGCTGGCTTGCACGATGAGCCGCACCCACGGTGCATCTCCAAGATCAGCGTGCTGGGTTTGAGCGATGTCGGTGACGCACGACCGTGCGATAGGTCGAACGACCGTGCGTCAGGCTGAGGGCAGTTTTGTCATTTGGCAGTATAAATACCCTCATCTGCAGCCCCCATTCACAATTCGCGAAACCCTAGTCGCTCCAGCCGTTCCAGGCCGTTTTTGCCTCATTTCGCACGGTTTCTTCGCACGGGTTCACACCCTTCTTCGCACGGTACGTTCCTTCTTGTAGATTTTATGTTTCTTCGGTTTCTAGGTTAGATTCATCCGACTCTTCAAGGCTTTTTTAGGGTTCTCTTCATAAATACAAACGAAACCCTAACCCTTGTTTGAATCGTATATATTGTGAACACCCGGTTGACTTTCCGACCCCTGTTGGCCCAAAACTTGTTGAAATTTTGCAAAAATTAGGCTGTTCAAAGTTCAGGGGTCGAAATCTGCAGAATCGAGGTTGCACGGACGTTCCTCAGATGGAACGGTCGTGCGTTTCCGGCTGTTTTCGATAGTTTGCTGTTGGTCTAGGTGATGCACGGTTGTGCCGTTGGTCACACGTCGTGCAGATCCGACATTTGTTGACCATCTCTGCTTGTTCTCGGTGACGCACGACCGTGCGTCTCGTCGCATGTCCGTGCGACAGGCCCAGATCAGAAAAACAGAATCTTCATAACTGTCTGCTCGGCTGTTTTTTATTGAAATTTTTCCTGTTCCCATCTATCTAACGATATTCCTCATGCAGATGAATCACCCATTCTTGCAATTTAACCCCGATGATGAGAAAGAAGCTCTTTGTATTCCAAGACGTGACGCCTTATGGAGAAGGCGAGGGCAATTCGGCATCCCACGGAGGTTGGATTGGGAGGTCATGAGGGAGCTAAATCAGTATGATAGACTTGAAAATATGCTCACTATTCCGCTTACGAATCTTATCTCTATCAGCCGCCCCATCTATCGTGAACTAACGATAGAGTTCTTCTCCACATATGCCTACGAAATACCAATTGGTCATAGAAGGCCAAAATTCCGCTACAAGGAGCGGATAACTTTCAGGTTGGGTGGACAATGGCACACTTGGTCAGTGGGTCGATTGGGTATGAGGCTTGGAATTTACACAAGAGAAGACATGGATTCCGAACTCTTCATGGAGCAGTTACCTTTCCATCTGATGAAGCACGGGCCGCGTTCTGGGCCCAAAATGCAATTGGGGGCCCTTACGACCCGAGAATGTCTAAAGCTTCATGGTTGAAAGACCCTTTGGTTTGAGTGATGCATCAGGTGTTTAGCCACACCATTTGCGGCCGCATGGACAGTTTAGGGAACTGTCCAACGCCTGATTTGATATTTCTATACACGCTGGTTGATGGGGTACACATCAACCTAGCCGCAAGGATGGCTGAATATTTTGTGAAGTGCTCAGGTAGGACACCCAACAGTCAGATACACGGCGGTCAATATGTGACCGAAATTGCCAACAACTTAGGCTTGATGACTGATGAGGTGCTTGAGAGTCTCACTCATGTGACCGATGGAGTTTATGTTGATATTCGGTCATTGAAGGCCATGGGGGTGATTGCTGAGTTGGATCGGGGGGATAGATTGAGGGGTCTAAACAACGAGGTCTGGGACCCGTTGCCTCCACCTGAGGAGGAAGACGAGGATGAAGAAATGGGGGAGCAGCATGCAGTTTAGCAGCACGAGCAGCACCAACCACACACACCACCACATTCACCACAGCACCATGATTACCACCAGCACCAGGACTGGCCAGAGTTTTACCAGCAGTTCCAACAGATGCGAGTTACGCAGGAGCAGCATGGGACTTATATCGACCAGATTAGGACTAGTCAGGACCAGATCAGGGCTAGTCAGGATCAACTCAGGGCCACTCAGGATCAGCTTAGGGCGAACCAGGATAACTTGTACCAGGGGGTGAGTGCTGGGTTCTCATACTTATTCGAGGAGATGCATCATGCCTATCCCGACTTCTTTCAGCATCCTCCGCAGTTTCCACCCTGGAACCCACCTGGTTATGGTGATGCGGGCCTGTCCTTCACGAGAGATGATGATGGTGACGACGAGTAGGAGGCAGTGGTGTTGACAGTTGGTGGTTTTTATTATTTCCGTACTTTGTTTATTTCGGGTGTTTATTTTGGTTGTTATGTCAAACACCCTCGGTTATGTACTTTATTTTCAGACACTTTACTTTATGTCTTGTATTTGTTTGGATTTTAGTACTTATATTTATGTACATTATGGTTTATTTGGGTTTATTTTTGTTTCTGTTCTGTTTTTCTGTACCATATGACACACTTGCAGATCTTGGCTATCAAGTCTTTGACCGGAGCACACGACAGATACAGCTTGGAAGTCTCGTTTCATCAGACATCATCTTGAGGGGAGTACTATTATCCTTTTTCTCTATATTTCGGGTTTCACATTGGGGACAATGCGAAGTTCAAGTGTGGGGAGGGGGTTAACTTTGTTAACTTTGTTTGTCCTCTATGTTAAAAAAAATAAAAAAAGAAAATAGAAAAATCAGAAAAATCAGAAAAAAAATATCTGTTTTCTGTTTATATTTAGTAAATAAACCGGTTGGTTGTGTTTTAGAAAGCTTCGGACTTGATAAAAACTCGACAAGCAAAATAAATTTTGAAAAAGGAAACCGGAAAGCGTGACAAACAAAGAAAGACTTGCATGAGAGTTTTAACACTTTTACCCATTCCTTCTGTTATGTGAGCATATTTGAGCCTTGATATTGTTATATATTTGTTCATTTCGGAGTAGGAGTGAGCCGGATGTCATGTGTAATTTAGAACTTGTCACTAGTATGCTTGTTAAGACCATGAACTTGCGGAATTGTGTAGAAGTGATGGAGGCACTTAGATTACCCCTTTGTTGTTAACCTTGTTCTTTGTGTTGTGTTTCCCGTAAACCTTACATTACCTTTAGGATTAACCATGTCGAGCCTTCCCGTTCACCTTTGTTTACCCAATATAATCGCCCACTTAGCCAAATTTAGCCTTTTCATGTTTTAAACCTTTTAGTGTTGAAACTCGGTCAAAATAATCGTTTAACTAGCGCTTGTTGTTGTTTACGTTTCATTGTATAAATCCATTAGTTTTTATGTTAAAAAAAACAGAAAATAAAACACCCTAAAATAGGGTAAAGTAGATAAAATTCGAGCAATTTTGATTGATAAAATGATGAAATCTTGTTTATGAGCTCGTTGTCGCGTAAGTAGCATTTTTAAGGCGTTTGTATGTATAGTTTTGTTGTATTGCACTTGTTAAACGTAGCTACTGAGTTTTAACCATTTCGCCACTTTAAATATCCCTTTCCATACCCTTCGCCCAAGCCTAACATTACAACCCGTAAAGACCTCTTGATTTACACTTTTTCGCATGTTAGTTGGTGGAGATGAGATCTTATGACAAGCTTATGATATTACACATTTCATTGACGAGGCATTGAGTGTTTGTACATACACATTTTATGTATGTTTCATAAATAAAACCGAGTGTGTGTGAACATTGTGAGTTGTGTGAAGATTAACATGTTAAGTCAATTGAAAGTGAGTCATGGCTTTTTGGTTATCGCCACATATTTGCATATGCTTGTTGGGTTTGATTCTTTTGATGTTGTCTTTCAAAAAACCGGCTAACCGTTTGTAGTTATTTCAATAAAATAGTGTGTAAATTATCGTTCTTGTTTGATTCTATCTTTTATTGCATTTTAGTTTAGCTTGCTTGAGGACAAGCAAGGTTCAAGTGTGGGGAGATTTGATATTCGCTAATTTACACATATTTTAGTCCCCCATTTTATCCCCATTTTATGCGTTTTCGGCCGTAAAACCGTCATTCGGATACTTAATAATGTATACTTTTGTTTACAGGCCTAAAACAGCATACCAGACAAGATGATAGCGAAAACGAGGACTTTCCAGACGAAACGACAAAGCTGCGAACATTCTGTTAGAATTCTGACCTTGGCGAATGGAACGGTCGTGCCACCTATGGAACGACCGTGCATATCCGACAAAAGCAGCCCAGCCCGGTAATGAACGACAGTGCGACTCGGCGTGCAAGACAATCCCGGTGATGCACGGGCGTTCAACTCATTGCACCCCGTGCGGATCCGATGTCCAGCAAAACCCCAGAACTGCACCACCAGTGCAGTTGTCCGTGCAACATGATCCCGGAAGTGAACGATCGTGCAATATGAAGAACGATCGTGCGAGACCTAAGACCGGATAAGATCTGTGACGTCATGCAGTATGGTGCACCATACCTCCAATAATGCAATAAGTGAACGGTCGTGCAACAGGACCCACGACCGTGCAACATCGAAATTATATAAAAACTTGCAGAAACATTCTGCTCGGAACTCTGGACATTTTGGAAGCGATTCTGGCGATTTTCAGGCTTCGGAGGCTTCTGCTTTCACCCGGATTCAAGCCACATTGTGCCGATTAGCTTCGTTATCTTCCAGATTCTTAATCTTATGCTTGTTTATGGTTTGGTTTTCTAATCTTTCCATGATTTTGTTAATCTTTCAAGCATTTAGATTAATGTTTAAGTATTATTGTAGCCTTTGGGCAAAAACACAACAATCCCTTGCTTGATTATAACCATTAGTATGTTAATCTTTGTTTGTAATGACACTTGGAAGTATTTTCTATGTTAATCTTTGATGATTAGTTTGCAACCTTGTTATTGATATTGATTTCTTGATTATAAGTAATTGTGTTGGATGATTAATGTATGGTTAGTTGAGATAATTGAAAGATGAAGCTTAATTAATCATGTATTAGTAGACTTTAAACTTGGTTAACTAGTTTAGCTTGGTTAAAATGTGTGCACCATGATACTAGAAATGGTTAGTGGTTTAATAAAATGTAATTATTGTTAATCAAGAAAGCTTGCCGTCACGTAAGGACCTTAACGGGTTAAATGGTGTCGTTATAAATTCTTGCCATTATTTGTTAGCTTAGTTAGTAGTTTAGGCCAAAATTGCTATCTTGGTGAATTTATGTGCAAGATTTGTAAAATGAACTCGGTTGTGATTTAATCTAGTTTATGCTTGTCTCGGTGTCGCTTTCCTTGTTTAAGTGAGGTTATAAAACTCCTAACAGATGACTGACTTATTTTTAAGAGATTTTTATAGACATTTATCAATTGCACGTTAAAGAACAATTTTAGGTGGTTAAAGTGTGTTTATCGTTTCAACTTTCCGAATGATTGTCATGTTAGGATTCCCGAAAGGGATACTAATTGTCTCAAAAGTGGAGAATTGATCAAATGCTTCTAGTGCGAAAACCGACTTAGTTGACATGCTTTGGTTGTGTATTAAGCAAGGCTATTTGTCTATTTTCATATTTGAAATCTATTATGTTTTTATAAGTAGTTGTTTATGCTTACTTTAGTTTATTAAAAATCAAACAACTTATGTTTTTACCGGTAGTTTAGTGACAAAGGTCTAGTATTATTCCTCCGCCCATTTCCTTGGATCGATACTTGGTTCTTACCGATACTTTACTACATATATGACAGGGTAGACTTGCCTCT
Source organism: Helianthus tuberosus (assembly GCA_030545235.1). Classification (NCBI taxonomy): domain Eukaryota; kingdom Viridiplantae; phylum Streptophyta; class Magnoliopsida; order Asterales; family Asteraceae; genus Helianthus; species Helianthus tuberosus. The sequence continues at coordinate 1,039 of JARYGA010059417.1, read as the reverse complement.
TTCGTGTGTGTTTTGATGTTAAAGTAATAATCACTTTTATAAATTTAAAACCGAATCGTGTGTAATTTCATTGTAAAAATATGTGTAGTCGCGCACACGTCATGTGTAAAATGTTAATGTACAATCAAATGTTATGTACGGTTAATAAAAGTATTTACTCAACCCCGTATGTAAAATGTCAATGTATAATCCAATGTCATGTGAAAACCAAATGTTATGCACAAAACAATGTTTTTGAATAAACAAATGTTTGAATCAAAAGTTATGTTTTGAAAATAAAACAATGCTTTAATTGATAGAACACTTATGTGGTAATGTTTATCGTATACATCCAAGCCTTGAGACTGACAGACAAACCCATAACAAGTTAAAGGTTTATTAAAATGTTTTCGGATTCTGTCATTCCTTACGTCCAAACAAACCTAGGATTCCAGGAATGGGAGTTGTCAATTCCTACGGTACCACTACATACTACCGAGCGACGTGATCAGTGTTAATGAATGTATTTTTGACCCGTTAAACAAACCAAATGTTATACCAAATGTAAGCATGTTATATGAAAGCATACATAGCAAAAATGTAATGTAAATCAATGTGTACATATGCTGAAATAAACATATGAAACAAATGTGTTTATGAAATCAATGTACTAGCATGCTCAGTCCACATACATAGCAAAGCATAAATAAAATCATTTACTATATGCGTACTAATGAACGTAGCAAGTATTTGTCATGAAAGCACGAAAAGCACGAAAGTAACAAGTAGACACATGTGTTTCACCACAAAATATTTGAAAACAGTAAAAGAGGGGACTATGTACTCACTTGATATTGCTTATAGTCTTGAAATAACAATCAAACAACGCTTGAGGGATCACGGAATCAATCGGCACCTAATATAGGTAACTACGTTAATAAACCAGACCTAAATCAGGAGATCGGATAGAATGAGGTCTCATAAACCAAATGAGTATTGGAAATCATATGATATGGTTTAACAAAGCCTACATTCTAAAACGGAACTAATCCTAAGTGCT
>JARYGA010059416.1:0-23834 GCA_030545235.1 Helianthus tuberosus | reverse complement strand
AATGCAAATTTCTACTTGTTAGAAGTGAAAGTGAAGGCTTCAACGGAAGAAAATTTAAGTACTTTCGGGTTCGTTAGCTGCAATGACAAGTTGGTCAAGTTAATGGTGTTTGATTGAGTTGACAGATATGGTTCCTAGATGTAAGGCTTCTAGTTTTTCTAGATTCCGCACCTCGTGTGGGTCTGGTTTATTCATTGTGTAGGAAGCAGCACTTTGTTTATATCTAAGCACAATCATTGTCCCACAATTTTACCTTGGTATACTCCCTGAGTTGCTCTGCTAACGATGTTCGATCGTCGATCAGTCATGTAGTAGTAGTTGAATCATCATAGTCGCTCGTGTAAGAGGTCCGCTAATTTTTAGCAAGAGTTACTGACTCTGGTGGGTTAGTTCGTTCGGTTCCTGGTAGCTGACGTTTACTTGAAAATCATCATCCTTCTTTTTGACGAGCAGATATGGGGTTACCCAACAGGGGATTTTTGGTCTGTTATCTTCCTTCTCCATCAACTTCTGAAGCTTCACTGTCAATCCTTGCGTTCCCGAAGATGTAAGTCGTTGAGGGGTATTGACTGCAGGTGCGACGCCGGGAATTTATCTGATGTGAACAGAATTAGCCGTGGGAGAGAACATTATGGCAAATCCTCGGGGAAAACCTTTGGGCATTTCGTTGTAATAAGAAGATCTTCGTGCTTAGTTCTTCGGCTCCTCCTGTCCATTGCCTCATGGGTCATGATTGCTTCATCGTTCGACTCCGGGATGCGGATAACGATTCTCCGCTTGGTTGCTCGACCACGGTTTCATCCTAGCTACTATGACGAGGTCGTTTATTAACCAGCCTCATTAAGAGTGGGTTGTCTAACTTACTCTCTACTAAACTAAGTAGATTCCTAATTCCATGAGATGCGGGGCTATGGTCGGCACTGGTATCAAATAACATGAATGCAAAATTTTGGGTTGGTAAAGAACGTACCAGCAACCATATCTGGGTCCTGGCATGCTTCACTAGCTTCGGTGTTGGATGTTCCTTCATGGTCTTGGTTAATCTCCCTTGGGCAATCCTTCCCAAGCTGCCCCTTACCATCGCAGTTACGACCTTCCTTTCCCCTTTTCGTCTCCTGCCAACACGTTTCCCTGTCGTGTCCCCTTTTACCACAGTTGTCACACTTCCTATTACCGCATTTCCCGTTATGATGGCATACTTCACACTTAGGTAGATTACCCAGGTACATCTTTCCCTTTTTGGCCTTATTCTTTTCATTTGCCTGATCACCTCCCTGAAATTCACCGAGCTTCCTTTTGTTCTTCCCAGATGTCTCCACTGGTGTTTCCTTTTTCTCGTTCGGGATCGAAAGTTTCACCAGCCTAAGTGCTTCCTTAGTGAGCTCCAGTCCTATCACATGGGCAATCGTGGGTGATGGTGGCGTTGATACCATCATCAAGCTCAAGGCTTGAGGTGTCAGTTCCCAAATGGATTGCTCCATTCTCTTCAACTCGGGTTCCACTAGGTACGGAATGACCCGTGACAAATCGTAAAGCCTTCGCACGTGCTTTACCACATCTGGACCTTCCTTCTGTAGCTCCCAGAACTCTAGTTCCAACCCTTGGATATCCTTCTGAGAACAATACTCCTTCCGCATTATTTCTTTCAGCTCGCTCCATGACATCGCATATGCTACAGCCTCGCCCAATTCTCGAACCTTACGGTCCCACCATAATAGAGCTCCATCTTGTAACAATCCGGAAACGTACGGGACTTGCTGCTTTGGCGTGCAACCACTCATTCGCACAACGGCATCCACATTCTCAGCCCATTTTACAAAAGCTATGGCACCTCCCGTGCTACCGAAATTCAGAGGGTTGCATTCTAGGAAATGCTGGTAGGTACAACCTGTATCCAAGAATTCATCATCACAAAAGGTATTAGCAAGGCACTTTGGGGACTTTCCAAACGTATCGTAATGTGTCTTAGGTGACTTAAACATTACCGTTAGGTAGGTTTCTCCCCGAGGCACCTTCGCCATGTTGGTAGCGAAGAACCTCGTGCCGAGCTCTGACTCGAGAGGCGTGCGCTAACCATTCTGCCTCAGTCAGTCGGGTGATCTCTTGATGCGACATCTTCTAGGAAGAAGTTCATGTTAGTTAGGTCGCTTCTATTCGGGGAACATAAATAGTCGTTCGAAACACATGTATCACACATGTTTAAGTCATCATATTACACATCACGCAATTTATCAAGCAAGTAATTGGAATCATGTTTACCGAAAGTATATCAAACAAACACGTGTTTCTCAATCATAGCACATTCCCATTATATTGGTATCACGTCTTATGATTATGTTTTCATTATACGGGTAAGCATATTGCATCAAACTCATAACATTCGTACGTAATTTGAGGGTTTCGTTTAATGAAAGTATAGCAAGTAAACATGTAGTATTAAAATTTTAGTACGCACATAAGCGTTACTGATCGCATTTAGTAATGACATGGCGACTGTGCTTTCGTTGGTTATTGGCCACAGTGCTTTGGGTGCATGCTTAATGACAATTGGTTCCCATCGTTTTCCAGCTACAACTTCATTGTCTTACAAAATGTATCACATTATCCGGGTCACCGGGTCTCCCTACCCTTGCCCAACAAGTATATCAGCATATCTAAATTACGTAGTCAAGCGTGGTCCTCACAAATCTCCACAATCTTGGGGTCTCTACCCAATCGTAACGCAATCTGTGTTATTCCAGACACCAACATTTCTGGTGACTAAAGCGGGGGAAGGAAAGAAAAGTAAACTGTCGACATGCTTGAATTCCTCCGCGCTTGTATATTCCTCGAAGTAGTCAACTGATTTACCGCTTAATGGTAAAAGGAACGAGTATCGAGATCCTGAGGACGGTGAAATTTCAGAGGTCAAGAGCATAAAAGGGATCCTGATGTACGTGGCGGATCAAGGCATGCTGGTGGAGGGCGTGGTGTTTACTTAAAGTTTTCAGACAATATGCTGTCTTGTGATGTAGACACTTAACTCATGTTTTTGGTTATGTAACGTTTTGCATTTGACGTTGCTCTTTGTGGTGTCAGCTCAAGCTTCCACGTTTCGCGACTCATATCCTCAACTGCAGTTGATGTTACAGGAGCAACTTGTGTGGTTTTCGTAACGCGAGAAATGGTGAGGGTTTATAGTTAGCATAGTGCGTTTATAGGGACCATCAAATCGGCTTATCGAGTGTTGTAGAGGTGAAGATAGCAAGCGGTGCGGCCTGGAGCATCTCTACTAGGCGCGGGTATGTCCAGATAGAAAGTGTTAGACACGATGGTGCACGGGCGTCGATCTTCACAAGGGAAAACGAACCTCTCCACAGGTGAGGGGGTTGTCTGATGTAGGTAGATGTAAGGGGTACCATGTCTGGCAGACTACAAAGAAACAGGATCGTGACCACGTAAAGTTGTAGGTTCAGCAGGCGCAACATCAAGCTGACCCAAATGGTGTAGTAGCTGGTTCAAGTGCAGGCTCCGGGTCATGTAACGGTGTGGAGGACATCAGCGGTGAGTGTGGGTAGCAAAGGTGCATCCATAGGAGCTGGAACAGGGGCTGAAACAGGAGCCACAAGAGAGCGTCACAGGAAACTTGAAAGGTGGGTAACCATTGTCATCGTCTATCCACCCATTTCTGGTGTGCGCGTATCGAGGATCAACTTGGGTCGCAAAAGGCGCATGATCGAACTGTACAGGCACAGGGTCAATGGGCATGCCAGCATGAACAGGGTCATGCTCAAACACTGGGTCAGGAGCAGCTACTGGCTCAAGGGCCATGGCAGGCTCAGGATCAACGAACTCCATATCAAGATCTGCATGATCAGCGAATGCAGGGTCAACTGGGTCTACTGGGTCAACCATAGGCTGATCCAAGTGGATGAACTCTATCTCCTGGTCCGGGTCAAATCCAGGGGAAAAACAGGGTCTGAATCCTCATCGAGGTCGTGATCGAAAGCAAACCTAGGAGCAGAGACAGCAGATGATGCCCTGTCAGGATCTGAACCGTGTGAATAGTGTTGTGCGCTCCGAGTGTGTGACGGTGCGGAGGCCACAGACTCGAAGGAGTCTGGAGCGGGTGAGTGTGCAGGTGACTCCTCAGCTGGAGCATCTGCGAGTAATAAAAGACCACCGTCAGCTAGAAGGGCCTCGCCCTCAACATCGTCCTCCAGGGGCTCATCATCAAACGGATCGACGTCGTCGTCAGCGTCGGCGTCGAGGAGCATATCGTAAGCAGGATAAACGGCCAAAGGTATGGGAGCAGGGATCTCTACGAGTGGTAGGTACCCAGCAAAAGGACCATTAGCGGGCTTATCGACAGCGTCGGGTAGCGCAAAGGGCTGAAAGTCATCCTCGTCTGTGCTGGTAACATCTGATGTGTGGACCTCGTGCTTTGAAGACTCTAAGTCGTCTGATACTATGGGTCTAGGGTCCGTGGTGTCCGAATCACCTGTGCCTGATGAATCCATGGTGTCTGTATCATAAACACAAATATGCACAAATAATTAATCATACAATCAGACAAGCACATTAGTCACCAAGTAAGAAATCAAATAATTCTCCTAGTCCCACTAGCCTCCCAGCCTCTCAGACTGCTCTTCCTAGTCCCACTAGCCGAATTCTCCCAGCCTCTCAGACTGCTCTTCCTAGTCCCACTAGCCAAATTCTCCCAGCCTCTCAGACTGCTCTTCCTAGTCCCACTAGCCAAATTCTCCCAGCCTCTCAGACTGCTCTTCCTAGTCCCACTAGCCTATTCTCCCAGCCTCTCAGACTGCTTTCCCTAGTCCTACTAGGCAACTACCTCGGTCTCCTAGACCGAGCCTCGGTCCTCCAGACCGAGCCTCAGCCTCCCAGACTGAGCCTATAAATAATAAATAAAATGTGCTCAACATTTGTTTATAAAAACGTTTTGGATCTGGACTTAAGTGGTATGCAGTGTAAAAATGTTTTCGTGAGAGCCCTAGTGATCATAGTCTAGACTCGAGAAGGAATCCTAGTTCGCTATGATCAGAGCTCTGATACCAAGCTGTCACACCCTGGCTTTGCGGAAGCGTGGTTAATTTGGTGTGACTTCTTAATACCATAGCTTAATCATAACAAAGCTATATGAAATAAAAATCATGCAAGATCATCCATTGAATTAAGTTTTAAAACATCAGTAACACAACATTGTCTTAAGGCATTAACTCATGCGATAGACACGACAACCTGATAACATAAAAAGAAACGTTGTTTGAAAAGACACAACACCAACGTGAAATAAACGCAGTTTAAGGACTGTGACTCGTCCAGGAAAAAACCACATCTCCTAAACTTGGATGACCTCATAACCCTTATGCAGCGGGAAAACGTAGCATACCATGCCAGATCCTTAATTACCTGAAATACATGTAAGTTGGAAAAATCAACAAAAATTGTTGAGCAAGTTCATGTGTAGTGAGTAAGTAAAACCTTTGTAAGTATAAAATCCTGGTATGTAGCAAATAAGGAAAAAGAGATCACCAATGGTTTGCAAAGCCATTGATATGTGTGAAGTGCAAGTAGGAAGACTCAAACCTAGCAGATTTATGCGTTGGGTACAAAGTCACCCCGAGGTCCGTACTGTTTGGGCCTGGGGCTGGGCTCGCTACACCCAGATAGATCTACCGCTCCTGCCCCTCGGTCCTACTATGAGGATTAATAGTCCCAAGTTTCCGCCTACCCACTCACATGATCTAAATAATAACCCTCCTTACGCTAACCATACCATGTAAGAAATATTCGTAATCATAGTAACATGTATTTCACCCCCGCAGTTTAGAAAACTGAAAACAGTTAGAGAAAAGGGGGACATGAACTCACAGTGGTGCGTCTCTACCAAGTATATCTCCTGATCAAGCAGCTGTGCGACGACCTACACGTACTAAGTCTATTAGACGGACGGCCATGCCTTAGCTTAAGGTTTAAGTTTTTGGGAAATAGTTAGACAACTATTTCGTGTTTATATTTTTGTAAGTACTTGGTAATTATTCTCCTTCCCAAGGATGGGGGATTTATTACATGTGTGTTCGTAACATTCGAAATACATTATTAAGTCTCACTTAATATATTTTATTTCTTACTTCAAAATATAATCATTTTTCCCAAAAATATTATATTTTATTTCATACAATTTTTCCAAAATAATATTCTTTGACAAATACGCGTTCGTTGGTATTTTCTAAATTGCGTAAGTTACGGATAAAGATCGGGTGGTAATAATTATACCGTTGTAACTCATTATTTATTGTGAAGGCGTTCGTATTATTTTGGAATCGTTATTCGGTAATATTATTTTTACTCTAAAAATAATATTTGTATAGTTCACAAAATAATCATAAAAATCTCACAAGTGTTGTTATGAAAAAAATATATATATATATATCAAATATATATTTATCAAGTTTTATTTTGTGAAAATCCCACCTCCGATGTTTCGTAAATAAAGTCGTGGCGAAACTTACGTTTTGAAAACAAGTCAAAAATAGATTTACAACACCTGTAGTGAAAATATTCCCAAGTGTTAGGTTTTTAGAAAAATTTCGCCAGAGTTTCCCCTGTAACTGGAGGTGGCCACGCTTTTAAGCGTATCATTTTCTTTTAAAATTCAAATCAACAATTTTCTCAATCAACAATAAACAATATTCAAACCATCAAACTAGTCAAAATAGATGTAAATCGCAAAAATGCATGAACTTGTGGTTTATCTAAAATATGAAGTAAATCTTATTACTTTTAGTGGATCTTTTGTATAAATCAATCCGGTTTCGTAAAAGTCTTGTTTTTAACAAAATTCCATCTTTACAACTTCTTGTAAAATTTGACAAAACTAGTTCTTTGTCGAAATTTAGTGTTACACAAGTGTTTACACACTTGTGTGTTTATAAAAATCATTCTTGTTCGTGTAAGATCCGGTTTTAGAAAATAAGATTTCCTTGACACTTGGTCCTTTGAAAATACCGCTTGTAGATCCGTAGATCTACTAGTTTTAAACACTATTTCATAAGTAATATTGATTTTACACAAGTTCATGTTTAGTGTGTGGTAGAGTTTCATCATTTAACCCTTTGTACACTTAAACAAACTCTATGCCATGATTCTTGATCATGACTAATCCGGGTTAGATGATGATCCGAGCTACCACATCATAGATCGGCACTAAATAATCACACAAAACAAATCTTACAAGATTTACACAACCCTTGTGCTATTAACCAACATTTTTAACATTTTAGTAGACTTTTAATATATCATCTTGCATGTTCTTGAGTTTTAACCGTCATATTTCATTTTACCCACTTTAAAATAGATCGAGAGGGTGTTTCAAGCAACTTACTACTAGCTCGAGGCTAGGGAAGAATCTAGTCGAAGATCGGGTGGATAAAAGCAATAGGGTGAGGTCCTTCACGTTCCGAATGCACCAAGTTTCCTTGTATGAGATCCTTAACACTAGTATACCCTTGGAATAGCTTGAACAAAATCGAAAAATGGATGGATTGATATAGGGGTGTTCGGCCGTGAGTTATTCAGAGAGGAGAGGGAGAGTTTTTGTTGAGTTTGAGAGTGTGAATGTTATGGTGTATTATGCTTAGTTACTTATAGGCAAAAATCATGGTTATTATCCAAGAGTTCCTATGTCTCCAAGATATTAGGCAAGTGTGAATAAAATAATCATGCAAGTACATGGGGTGGTCACAATGTGACCGATTCGGTTGGGGGGGGGGGGGGTAACCTAGTCCAATTCCAACCATAAGTTAAGTATTAGTTAAGTTAAGTTAGAGGTTAACCCGGTTACTAGTGTGTCATGCGTTATAGCGGGTGTTAGGGTATTCAGGGACCCTAACTGGCTCAGAAAGAAAAAGAGAAACAATGTTAATGGCAATATTTTTGTGTTCCGGATAAAGTCCGGTTGTTTGGTTGGATAGTGATCCGTTTAAGTGCTTAACAAAGCTTTAAAGTGTCATTATTACTATTTTTAGTGACACAACTTATTCCCGACACTTTGGAAAGTGTCTAGTAATATTTTTCCCATGCCTTGGTACTTTATTAGGTAGCTTAATGCTGAATTTTTAATTAAAGTGCTGAATTTTGTACTTAAAGTACGTTTTAGGCACATCCGGTCACTGTAATCTCATTCCTAGTGACGCAGTTCTACAATCCTCACTTCCCTACACTTTCTATTAGTGTAGTAAACTATCTCTGTCTCATACAGGCCTTAGAGGCAGTGCCTGCCTGGTGCTAGTTATGACAGTACGTTTAATAGGTTATCCGTTCATTGTGCTACTGTGCGTTTGGTGCATCAAGGTTGTCACAAAGGTGCTGTAAGCAAAACATGGAGTGTCAGCAAGTAAAGTATGATGCAAGTAAGTACATGTATCAGCATTCAAGTAGCAGTTTATCCACAATTTCAAGTAAGCACAGTAATTAAGCAGTAATTAATTATTAATTAAGTCGTACGGATACCTGGTTTAGTGAGGGTTGTCACATTATGCTACTTTAACGCGTCATTTGCGCAAAAGCATAAACGAGTAGCCTAACTAGTCCTATGACAAGTATTATATGCCCTAACATGTTTAATAATCAGTTTATGTGGCAAAATTTAAGTTACATATCCTTAAAATGAAATTATGCGCAAAAAGGGCATTTTGGTCATTTTCCTAAGGCATATAAACTACCTATCATACAACTAAGTAAACTAAGTGGCCATAAGGTATAACCTCGGAAGGTTATTCCCTATGCAACTATGGTCACAAAATATGTTTGGTTGGATCCTAACGATCGACCAAATGGGTCGGGTTCGAAAGTCTAAGCGGTTGTTTTAGACCGCTTAACTTACGACCCTATATAAGCACTAAACTAAAAGTGACGAGTTAAAATGTTAAAACATGTTTAACTAAGTTAGAAAACAAGTTTGATATCAAAACAAAGTGTTTTGATACCCAAAAATAGCTTCGTTGCAAAATACGCATAAATACGTATTTTGACCGAAACTTTGACTCGTCACTACACCTAATCAACGTGGTAATCAGTAGGTATAGTCACAAGAGACTATAACCATCGTGATTACGCTCGCGTTGCAAAGTTCAAGCGAACTTTGTGTTGACCAAAGACTGGTCAAAGCAGAAAGTCAAAAACTGTTTGACCTTCATGCTTGAAATGCATAAAAAGCATGAAAGAAGCTTACAAAAGGTCCAATGCTTGAAGAAAGAACAAGAAAACTTCAAGAATGGAGCCTTCAACCAGAAGGGATAGGTCCAATAAGCAGAAGAAGAAGAAGAAGAAGAAGAAGAAGAAGAGAATTCAAAAGTTGAGCAAGTTGAGAAATGAAATTGTTGGGTTTATATAGATTTTCAAGAACCGTTAAGATCGTTCCTTGAGTTTTGAGCTTTGATCCTAGCCATACAAGTGTGGCACATGGTTTTAAATACCATGGGAGTCCAAAAACCAGCCTAAAGTATGAGAAAACCATGTCCAAAACTCAGAGAATCAACTGTTGTTTGAGAAAAACAAGTTTCTGCACATCTGGGGGTCTGTCGCGCCCCGCGTAAGACTCAGGGTGAGTCTACGCACCCCGCGAGCGACCACAGTTCAGGCAACAGTTTCAGAAATTACAACTTCAGTCCCTACAAGCTTTTAAGGCTATTTTTGACACGTTTAAGCCCCGTTAACCCATTTTCAAGGCTCTACAATGATGCCAAAGTATAGGGAACATGAAATATGCTTAAAAAAATCTCAGATGTCGGTTTGTTCGGTCGTACGGCCACGTTATTCGGTTAATTACGACGAAACACGAACGGACGTGAAAAACGATCCAAATTACGTGACGAACGAAATTTTAGCATTACAATCACTAAAATAAAATATTTTAATGATTACAAAAATTTTTGGATGTCCGGATATGTTCATAACGTAAGATATGCGCGTAAATGCAAATTTATGCACTTTTTGACGCTTTTAGTCCCTGTTTGATCAAATAAGCATATTTTGCATAACGAACTCCTCAAAGCCTATTTCTAAGCTATGTGAAGGATATTTAGGGTATGTTTAGCTTATGATCAAATTCCAGAATGTACGTTTCTATACGAATCGGCATACTTTCGCAGTTTGTCGCAAATAGTCCCTGTAAGCAAATAAACTTGATTTTGCCATACCAAACCCTTTAAAACCTATTTCTAAGTTATGTAAAGGTTATTTAAGGTATGTTAAGCATATGTTGATGTTCTGTAGTGTTTGTCATGTTAAACTGATTACGTTTACGCATCAGTTTGCGTATAATTTTCTAGAAAGCGATATAGAGTTTGAAATTGAACGAAAATCAAAACGTGCAAAATGACAAACATAAATAAACAAATATTTGGATCAAATCACATTGTTTTATTGATAATTGAACTATTCAGATTTTGTACAATGATTACAAGTACAAATGTCACACCAACTGATCGGCTGATATTGAGTAAAAAGAAACGCATGTGGAGAGTTAACTATCGAGTGTATGTTGGGAACTCGATAGGAAATTGTGGATTGAGGCCGGACTGCAGTGCTTCAGTGGACATCGTGATAAAAACTAGACCTCGCTGGATCAGTGATGTCAGGTACCGTTCATTTATGGGAAATACAAGGGGTAAATGTGCACTAAGACCACCGTAGTGCATATCAGGTATGGTCTGGGTGAAGACCTTTAAACAAAATTTTGATGTATGTCGTTAGTGACATGCAAAAACCGAAATAAACTAGTAGCTAGATTAAGTCGGATATCGAACCAAGGGAGGATTGTGGAAAGTGTCGTAATGAAAAGTATTAATTAACAACTACTGAATTAGAAAATCGGTTTGATTGCTTATGAGAAATAGCTAAATTAACGAACAAAAATTAAGATTTAAATCAATAGGAGAGAAAATGGTTCCTCCAGATTTCAGGTTTTACAGTTAACTTCAACTATGTGTTTAATCGTGACCTACATAGACATAGGTGTTAAACTTGATTAACTAATTGTGATAACCAACTACTAAGTAAACACATCAAATACACATAAAACATAGTATTTAAACACTCTAAAGCTCGGATTTCACCCTCTCCATCACATTCCCACACTTACCTTTGCTTGTCCTCAAGCAAACCAACTAGAACTAATCACCATAGAAACAATACCTCTAAACTCCTTAACCGATTCAACCTGCTAAGTCCCAAGTCATACCCATCCCATAGACTGACACAATCGAGATTGACAGTCTGACAATGTCACGGCCCCAGCCCCGGTTTGACCCGGTCAGGAGCCGCGGGACAGGAACCCGTGGTATTTATTAATTGATGCGAAAGCGGAAGATTTACAAGATCTTTTAAACTTGAAAATGCCCGATTATTTTATTCCATAAATCAGGATAAACCCCGTGATTTACAATAGAGGAATTTCACTAAGAAATTCCCTGGTTTACAAAACATGTTTATTCATTTTAACTAGGCCACCTCTTCAAACTGATTAGTGCTCCGTAGCACGTTTTCCTTGATTCACAGCAGGTCGCCTGAAACATGTTTTTAAAAATATTTTATTAGTGGGGAAATACTGGCGAGTCATTCAAGTATGTAAAACGACACATTAGTTATCAATTACAGCAAAAGAGCGATTACAATGGCTTCTATCTTATTTTTATCTGGCGCCGTGTCACCTGGTGACGATGGTCATACCACTATTGGGTCTTTCCCCAAGTAGTGATGATTATCACTGTTAGGATTTATTAGCCTAACCGTGAGAAATTAGTAATTTGCACAATACCCTAATTAGCCAGTGATTCAAGATAACCATGACTTAATCCCTGTAATTATAACTTTTGAAAATGCTTGGAGTATTGTAAAATACCGTTGATAAAAAGAGAATGACTCACATTGTAGATTTATACGGGCAGAGTTTAGCCTACTGATTAGCCTTGTAACCTAATTTAAATAACAATGCACACGAACTAGGTCAGTAACTAATACCTCATTTACGATAACTCACGAGACTAAAACCCTCACAACGAATGACAAAGTGCTATACTTAAACATCCGTCGAATTCACGACTAATGACAAAGTATGGCCCTAAGGTGGGCAGCACTTAAACATCCATCGGATAGTTTCAATCGATCGGACATTGAATCGTAGCAGCGATCGAGTTAATACCCTGTATCGTAGCAGCGCCTCGGTATCTTAAATTTTGAAATTGAGCAATGAGAATTCGTTTTTAAGTTTTGGTTTTGACACCATTAAACTGCTCCTGATCTAAGCTATTTATAGGTGAAATTTGGGTCTTACGCGGCCCGCGTAAGCCCATGCTCAATCTTTACGCGGCCCGCGTAAGCCCATGCTCAATCTTTACGCGGCCTGCGAGAGGGTCTAGTCTACGTGTAGGCTTGCTGGGTCACGAGTAGGTGTGCCAGGTGGACAACGCGTGGCCCGGATGCTTATCCGGTCAAACTTGAGGTTGACATGGCCCGCGTAAGGGTCTGCCTATCCTTTACGCGGCCCGCCTAAAGACCAAGAATCTTGATTTCTTGATTTTTGATATGGATTAGGGTTTCAGGGGTCCGGGTTCGCACTTAAGGGTAAATTTGGGACATTTTTTAGAGTCCTTACATCCTCCCCACCTTATTTAAAATCTCATCCTCAAGAGTTACTGAAATAAGTGAGGATACTTTTGTTTCATCTCCGATTCCAGTTCCCAGGTGTATTCGGGTCCTCTTTTCGAATCCCATTTGACTTTGACTAGTACTAGTGTTTTGTGTTTGAGAAATTTAATCTTTCTGTCTTCTATTTGCAGTGGCTTCTCAACAAATTTTAACTTTTCATTTACCTCTACATCTTGAAGAGGTACTACCAGAGATTCATCAGATAGACATTTCTTGATGTTGGATACATGAAATACATCATGTACCCCGGCGAGCTCCTCTGGTAGTTGTAAGCGATATGCGACTGGTCCTATACGTTGGAATACTAGGAATGGTCCTACGTATCTTGGAATTAACTTTCCTTTCTTACCAAATCGAACTACTCCTTTCCAAGGAGAAACTTTCAAGAGAACCTTGTCTCCGATTTGAAATTTTAATGGCTTACGTCGATTGTCTGCATAACTCTTCTGGCTATCTCGAGCCGTCTTTAATCTTTCCTTGATTTGAGTGATCTTGTCGGTAGTTTCTTGCACAATTTCAGGACCTGACAATTGACTTTCTCCTATTTCTGCCCAACAAACTGGAGTTCTGCACTTTCGTCCATACAGTGCTTCGAACGAGGCAGCTTCAATGCTTGAATAATAACTATTGTTATAGGAGAATTCAATTAAGGGTAAATGGTTGTCCCAGTTCCCACCAAAATCTATCACACATGCTCTGAGCATGTCTTCCAGGGTTTGGATCGTCCTTTCACTTTGTCCGTCTGTTTGAGGATGGTATGCAGTGCTTAAATTTAGTCGAGTTCCTATTGTGAAAGACCAATCGTGAATGATATTGTTATGAGAAAAAGAAAAAAATAAAATAGAGAAAAAAAAAGAGAGAAAAATAAAAAAAATGTATGGAAAAATGAGAAAGAAAAAAAAAAGAAAGTGTTGAATGTTGGTTTAGTTGTTGGGTAAAATTCAACCCAAAGTTGTGTTTGAGTAAAGTTATCACAGTTTGGTTATTGTTTGTGAGCCAATTAGAAAAGAAAAAGAACCCAAAAAATTTCTCTACCTCAGCCTAAGCCCAAAACCCGAAAGTCCTTTTGATATGTCCCATGTTAGATGATACAGTGGAGGTGTGATTGTCATACAAGCCTATGATTGTAGAATTTCATGTTTGCTTATTGAGTGTTTATATACTAGCACATTACACGCTAGTCCAGATATTAACCAGAGAGGAGAGTACATTGTGAGAGGTGTGTAGCATGTGATTAATTGTAAGCATGTTAGTTTTAGATAGACAAGTCTTAAGTTTTTAAAGTTGCATCATTTACTTGTCAGACTGTCAATCTCGATTGTGTCAGTCTATGGGATGGGTATGACTTGGGACTTAACAGGTTGAATCGGTTAAGGAGTATAGATGTATTGTTGCTATGGTGATTAGTTCTAGTTGGTTTGCTTGAGGACAAGCAAAGGTAAGTGTGGGAATGTGATAGAGAGGGTGAAACCCGAGCTTTAGAGTGTTTAAATACTATGTTTTATGTGTATTTGATGTGTTGCTGAGAATGAGATAACTATGAGAATTTGGTGATTTGCAGGTATAACACGTAATTCGGTGCATTTACAATGGTTAAAGATGAAGTTGTAAGCATAGGATTGGATATTGCAGCCTGAGAATGAATGTTGAAGCTTGTTCGGGTGATATAAAGGCTCACGATTGAAAGGAGTGTGAAAGAGCAAAGTTCGGGGACTAATTTGGTATTTTGTGGAAGTTGTGTGAAGCTCATATATGCATGAAATAAGAAGATCATAAGTTGAGGGGCCATTTGGTATTAAGTTGAAAGTTATTATGTGCTCAAATATTAAAGGAATTGGAAGAAACAAACTAGATGGGTCATTGTGTCAATTGCTGAAAGTTAGTTGTGAAGAAGAAACAAGGGACACATGTGCGACCGTAGCCTACGGTCTCTAAACCGTAAGCTACGGTTGAGGATGTTTGGCGAAAATTTAATCTGAGAATGTGAACCGTAATCTACGGTTCACAACCGTAGCCTACGGTTAGGTATGAATACATGGACAGAGATCTTAGACCGTAAGTTACGGTCCACAACCGTAGCTTACGGTCCGATGATGGAAAAAAACACGCAGAAGGGCCTTTTAAGGTATATATTAGGGTTTGTGATGACGGAATCATTATCTCTTTCTCACGGACGATCCTAGGCATCAAGGAGCTCGAAGACTCAGGTTTTTTTCACCTCCAAAACATCAAGATCTTCCACCGAATCATCGAATCAACCATGATTTCTTCATCAGTCCAAGCTTTTGTCGATTTTGTGAGTGAGATGAGCGGCTAAACTTCTTTGGTTTCCTCCGGATGGAGGGTTTTTGTAAGTTAATTGATACTATGTTTTGCTACAATCGTTTTAACTTGGTGATCTAAGCATTCGTTGCTTTTCACCTTGATTTGATTTATTAGTTGTAAACAATTGCATTTATTTAAACCTTAATTTCTAAGCATTCAGTTCCTGAGAGTTCTAGTAATTGGGATATATTTGACATGGGGTTAGGGTTTGTAATTGTAATTGATAATCATTCGATAACCTCCCGTTATGTATTGACCGGAGTACTTAGTCGTTGGTTTTCACAATTAGTTAATCAAGTTTAACACCTATGTCTATAGGTCACGATTAAACACATAGTTGAAGTTAACTGTAAAACCTGAAATCTAGAGGAACCATTTTCTCTCCTATTGATTTAAATCTTAATTTTTGTTCGTTAATTTAGCCATATCTCATAATCAATCAAACCGATTTTCTAATTCAGTAGTAGTTAATTAATACTTTACATTATGGCACTTTCCACAATCCTCCCTTGGTTCGATATCCGACTTACTCTAGCTACTAGTTTATTTCGGTTTTTGCATGTCACTAACGACAGACATCAAAATACAAGTATATTTGCCTAAGTATACTTATGCTAAAAATAATATTGAAAATATTATTTAATAATTTATTTATATATATATTTTGGGAAATAATATAAGTATACATACATGAGTACAAGTTAAAAATAAATTATTTTTAACACAAATCGTTTTTAAATTCTATATATGTATATATATCTATATTTTTTGGGAATAAAAATATATATATAATTACAAATAACGAATACAAAACTATATATATTTGTAAAATATTTATTAACAATTCATAAACATAGACATTTAAAACAAAACATATACATAAGACAAGATGGATAAACTTGTACATAATAAATCACAAGTTAGGTGATTAACATACGTAGAACACTTATAGGTTACGTCGTAAACGAAGAAGATACCGGTGAAGTTTAAGACGCTTGAAGACACAAAACTGTGAGTTCGTGTCCCTACTTTTAAACATTTTCTTGTTTTCAAAACTTTGGGGGAAATGCATGTACAATGGTATGTTACAAACTAAGGAATGATACAATAGATCTTGTTACGAATAGGGTCTACGTAAGCACCATTAATCTAAGTTTAGACCAAATAACAAATGTTAGATCTAGCAGGTATTGGCAGCCTCACTCTTGGTCCACGTTTGCCGATACGGAAGAGTGCTTTTGAGTCACAGTCGAAGGTTAATCGATGTATAAATCGCCTAGGTTTGGATACTTCCCGTGTCGTCACACATGTTAATGTCCTCGCGAAACATTAGCGATCTCGATTTCCTTACATTTACATTTACACTTGCGTATCACATCTTAATACATTTTCTTTTACAATTACATACCATATTTGATACAAATACAACTCATACATTTTATACAAAATAACTACATGAATTCACACCAGCTTTGTTCACGATTTTCAAACTTACATGTATTTCAGGAAAGAGTGAATTTCAAGGATTGTCCTTTATCTTTATACCTATTTTCAGGCGCTGTCCTTTATGTTCAAAATTGACGAGTTTTGTCCTTTATGTTTTCATATCATACACGTTTTGTCCTTTAGGCTTAACCCAGTTAGTTTTTTTAGTTAAATTTGGTCATGTGCTTTGCAATTGAGGGTATTTTTGTCAATTCAAAGGTTGCAGAAGCTTTGAGCTGTAAATCTGCCGTTGAACTTACCTTTGAATTGACAAAAATGCTCTCATGTACAAAGCATATGACCAAATTTAACTGAAAAAACTAACTGGGTTAGGCCTATAGGACAAAACGTGTATGATTTGAAAACATAAAGGACAAAACTCGTCAATTTTGAACATAAAGGATAGCGCCTGAAAATAGGTATAAAGATAAAGGACAATCCTTGAAATTCACTCTTCAGGAAATTAGTGGAAGCTTTGCAGGTTACGTTTCAAGAAGTCATGTGTCTACACTCCATGCCACCTTTTGAAGGATTTGTTCGTTATATCCCGCCTCCTTGCGGCTATATAGGAAACAAAACCTTGATCTTTTAAACTTGGAACTATGTTGTAAACTTTTAAACTATTTTCTTTTGAAGTGATGTAAACACTTTACTTAAACTATGTTTGGAACTTGAAACAATGAATGGCATTTGGAGTTTGTTTTATTCATGTAGTATGTTTACTTATTCGTGTGCAATGGGAATCAATCACGATCACACCTCGTGCTTTTGCCTCTGAGCGGGTGTGACACATGTAATCATAATCACACAACAATTTGAAGAATTTATCCCAAAAACCCATTGTTGATATTTCACAGTGGAAATTACATTACTTGTTTGTAGTTTTAGGAACTGGCAAAATTTGGTGGGAATGAAATCGACACCATAGACAAGTTTAACCGAATTTCCTCCTAAAATACCTATGTGGCATGCAAGCCTAAAAAAAGGGTTACCAAAAGAAATAGAATGTTCAAAACATCAACACAATCACTTAAATTCTAAATACTCCAACAACTTTCCAACAATCTCCTCAAGCTCTGCCATCCACTAACACATCTGGTCTCTCACAATCTCGTCCAACTCCCAGATATCCTCGTATGCATCCATTTGACCCCCAAGATCCTGCATCTTTCCCTTAGTCGTCTCCAAATCCCCTCATAGAGTACTAGTAGCAATCTGACAATCGCAATGAGAGCATCGATCTACCAAAACTCCTTTCAGCTTCTTTGATGCAGACTCTGTAATAGTCCTAGAGGTAGATGCTATGTCTTCTGAAATACGGAATCTCTTCCCTTGGCTTGCAAGAACTGGTAAAGGTACAATGGAAGCTAAAGATCCAGACTGAGGAATAAATGGCTCTGGTATGAGTGGTGGAGGGATCTCGGTCATAATCTCAACAGTATCAGTGTGTGGAACTGCTAGTGGCTCTAATGGTCGAGTCGTGATAACAGTGGCGTCCATTACTGGCGCCACTCCATATGATCCTCCAATCATCGATGTACCCATGCCCAACTCATCGACTACGGGTGCCATGCTAGATGATTGTCCCATCTCAGAGACTAAGGAAGGAACAACTGAATCATCGTCATCAATCCACCCGTTACTAGTGTGAGCGTAACGTGTGTCTATCTGACTGGCAAAGGCTGTG
The DNA here is from genome assembly GCA_030545235.1 of Helianthus tuberosus. Classification (NCBI taxonomy): domain Eukaryota; kingdom Viridiplantae; phylum Streptophyta; class Magnoliopsida; order Asterales; family Asteraceae; genus Helianthus; species Helianthus tuberosus. The sequence continues at coordinate 5,629 of JARYGA010059416.1, read as the reverse complement.
GAATCAGTGTAATATGACGAGGTAAAACTGGTCATATCAGCAGACTGAGAGACTAAGTGTGGTAGCTCTAGCAATACTGAGGTCGGAGAGGTCTCGAATTTCGGCTCGCTCTCGGAGTTGTGAATCTCGATAGTCTCGTGCACGTGCGACATCTGTGACACAATGTAACTGTACTAAGTAAGTGCGTATAACACATAAGGCATAGACAAACAAGTTAACACGTATACACATAAGTTCTTTATAGTTCTTATACATGGTTAAGATTCACTTTCATTTTGAATCTTTGGCTTCGTGAATTTTGGGATCTTAAATCTCAAAACTATTTGGTTGAAGTCTAGAGTTTTTTAAGAAAACACCTAGTTCACTAACAACCATTGGCTCTGATACCAACTTCTGTCACACCAAAAACGTCGCAGCGGAAATACAAACGTGGCGGTGATGGAGGTTGGTACTCATAAACGTCTTGGTGATCGATGCAATATTTATGTTGGGCATTTGGTCTATTCTAAAACATAGTTTTAAGTTTCCACGTTCATCATAACTACGTCATAGTTGTTTGACCCTTAGGGGTCTTATTACACACGGTCCCAAAAGTAGTTTAAAAATGTCCAAACATTATTTAATTACAATAGCATCACACAACCACAAGACAACACAAGCCAAAATTCCCGAAGCAGAACTCATGTACCTGATGAACATGTAGAAATTAAGTGTCAACACAATGGAGGGTGAGTTCACATATCCAAATTCGTAACAATTTGTATAACGAAAAACTTTTTTATTATAAATTTTTAGTGATTTAAAACATCCACATATGTTTAAGAAAGTTAATATTATTTTCTTTGTAAAGTCCATGGTTGATTCATCCGGAGTAGTTTAATAAACAAGTTTCCGATGAAAACTTGTACCCACGGTTTTTGTTATTAAATTCAGTCATTCTTTCAGTTTCGTAAGTTTGCAAGACGTTACGAGTTATATATTACGATTGAGGTTCTAATCAGTACTAGACAATTATAGAATACAATTCGGCGCTATGTGGACCGGAGCTACCGGTCACGACGGGGTTGCCAACTCGATAGATCTATCAACAATTCCATGTGTGCAATACTTAAATGATTAAAAATTAGGACGTATGCATACTATTTTGGTAACTATTTTTAAAACAACACCATTTTGTTAAATACTTTTTCCACTAACACTATTTTAGAAAAAAACTCATGTTATGTATCTATATATTTTGGTGGATTCTTCATAATCTTAGATTATGATGAAAAATGCAGATTGTATTTTTAAATGAATATATAATCTTCGTTTGTTTTCATTTGCCTATGTTCATGAACATTTGTTTGGGTTCGCTTGCATTAGTCAAACCTTCAGTAAGTATTCATAAACATGTTCATTTCCTTAATGAATGGACACAAACAAGAAATCTCGTTCGGTAAGCGTTCGTAAACTGTTCATGAACATGTTCATTCTTTAAAAGGATGAGCTCGGCACCAACCGATACCGATACGAAAACACACGACATGTTTCGATACCGGTATTTGAAGGTACAAACGGGTATATACCAAACTAGTACTGAAAACGCCAAAAGTTGGTACCGAAAATATTTTGGTTCGATAAATTCAATACCAGTTCCGAACCAGTACCTGATACCATTTGCTCATCCCTATTCGTTACCGAATAAACACAACCTAGGGCTTGTATTTGAAGAACCACAAGATGAATTCGTAGTTGGTCTAACATTGAAGGACCAACCCCACCTGTTGCATTTGGGGGTAAATGACCCCAACCTTGGTTGAGGGGTCATGGCAATGATGGATAAGAGCCTTGAGTGCGTAATAGCCCGGGTTCGAGTCTTGAGCCGCACACGAGTTTTCTATTACAGTGCGGTTACTCCGGCTCTTGAGTGCGGAGGCTGCAACGGCAGTCAAGTGGCTGTCGGCTGGAAATTTTCTCGTGGAGCGCCTATGGTCAACCTCGGATGCCTCGCCCGAGGAGGACTAGGGACCCATGCAATGTGGGTGTGATCCTCTCGACTGTTGGAGTCAATCGCCGTTCAAAAAAAAAAAAAGAAAGTGTGGTTGATTTGCAATGAAGGTGATATTAACATGGAAAATAAATAAAAAAATAATAATAATAAAACTTGACCTGATGGATCCTTAACACGGCAAGCGTGACGACGTTGACTGCGTATGCATAACCCAGCAAGCCACAATGACATCACCATCTGCGTCACCTCAACCACTTCATCATCCATCTTTCTTTCTCTCTCTACAATCCGACAACCGTTTACGAGAAACCTCCGCGAAATTTCCTGCTTTCCGCACCCTACCCTACCCTCTACTTCGATTCATCAGTTATTCTCCTGTTTTCGCGTTTGTTTCGTGTTTTTCATCGGTTTCTGGTTGTTGATGTTCGTTATTTGAAGTTGTAATCGGAATCTGATTCTGTTGGGTGTCGCTTCTCAGTTGATTTGATTTAGGGTTTCTTGATTTTTAATTGTTGTTTGGTACAGTACTAGTTTTAAAGCTTAAGGTACAAGTTACTACAGCACAAAATGTGCATCTCACCAGAGAAAATCCCCAATTTGTGATCCTTCCTTTTGTTTGTCAAATTTTGTTTGATTAATGGCAAATTACTCTGAGCCATCATCATCCATAAGCTTTACTTCACCTTCTCATATCTCCAATGGCTCTAATGGATACAGCAGTTTCCAATGCTCTTCGATCGCTGATACGCGCTCAAATCTTGAAATTATTAGCTTAAACAAGCTCAGTAGCAGCCTCGGAAAGCTCTTGACTGAAACTGATTCCAGTTATAGTGATGCAATAGTAGTAGTTGAAGGCAATGATGTGTGTGTTCATAGGTGTATTTTAGCTGCCAGAAGTACCTTTTTCTGCAATCTGTTTAAGGAAAGTAAAGACTGTGTTGAAGAAAATGGTAAACTCAAGTACATTATGAGTGATATTTTGCCATTTGGGCATGTTGGGTATGATGCTTTTATGGTGTTCTTGAGTTTTTTGTATGCTGGGAAACTGAAGTCATCACCACCAGAGGTTTCGACTTGTGTTCATGGCGGATGCCCGCATGATGCCTGCCGGCCAGCTATTGCATTTGCTGTTGAACTGATGTACGCCGCGGTTGTTTTTCAGGTTCCTGAGCTGCTTCCCCTGTTTCAGGTATAGGCATTTCATCCTGATTTTAAGCAAGTGACATTTTAGATGATCCATGCTTACTTTGGATGTTTTGTACTGATTTTACAATGTTTTGGAGGGAATTTTACTTTTTATGAAAAACTACAAGAAATAGGAATATGTTTCATATATCTTGCACTAGCAACATCAACGCCATGTCACATATGCGCTATATTGGGGGGGTGTTTGTATGTTAGCCGACTTGTGACCGATTGAATATGTTGTTTGGGTCAAAAGGGTGCAACTACTTTCGATCTGTATTGTCAAATTTTTTTTTTTTACTTTGTTGGCGATTCAGGTCATGGTTAGAAGTCTGATTATAGTCTGTTGACTCTGTCTGTCCCAGTTAACTGGGGAGAACAGAGTAAGACGGTTAGTAATCCATGACTGATTATAGTTGAATCGTTAATTGGCAGGTTTTAGGTTTTAACCCAAGAATTTTCTGTTTGTTGTGTGTAGTTTAATGTATTTTTTAGTTTACTCACAACTGTCAAAAAGTTCCAAATTAATTTTGTATGATAAAAACGCAGCGACGCCTTCTCAACTTTATCGAAAAGGCTCTTGTTGAAGATGTGATTCCAATACTTTTGGTGGCATTTCATTGTGAGTTAACGCAGATCTTGACTCAGTGTGTTCACCGAATTGCCCGGTCAGACCTGGATGATGTCTCTCTCGAGAAAGAGCTCCCTCCAGAAGTTTCGAAAGACGTAAAGTTGCTTCGTAGCAAGTCTTTGGACGGTAAAGATCCCGTGGGTAAATCGGAGGAGGCTGCATTACGGGAAAAACGAATTAGGCAAATACATAAAGCGTTGGACTCGGATGATGTAGAGCTGGTCAAACTTCTGTTAAGTGAGTCAAACATAACGTTAGATGAAGCCAATGCGTTACACTATACGGTTGCATATTGTGACCCGAAAGTTGTGAAGGAAGTGCTGGGTTTAAATATGGCGGATGTAAATCGTAGAAATGCTAGAGGGTATACCGTGCTTCATGTTGCTGCAATGCGTAAGGAACCATCGATTCTTGTTTCTCTTTTGAGCAAACAGGTATCGGTTTTGGAGGTAACTCAAGATGGGCGAAGTGCGGTTGGGATATGCAAGCAGTTAACGAGGCCAAAGGATTATAATGCAAAAACCGAACACGGGGAAGAAGCAAACAAGGATCGACTATGCATTGATGTGTTGGAACGAGAGATTATTAGGAACTCAATGGGGGGAGATGTACCGATGTCGTCTACAGCTATGGCCGATGACTTGCACATGAAGTTACTTCATTTAGAAAACCGAGGTAACGATCTTTTGTCGATGTGTTCATGTGAATTTCTTTTTTGCCCTTTATTGATTTGTACTGATTTGGGTTTTTCGTAGTTGCATTTGCGCGATTGCTGTTTCCTACTGAAGCAAAACTAGCGATCGAGAGCGCCCATGCTCAGATAATGTCAGCAACCAACGGTTTGAACGGGAATTTGAAAATGGATTTGAACGAGACACCATCGGTGCAGCATAAAAGGCTAGTTTCGCGTATAGAATCACTCTCGAAAACGGGTACGCTTACTTCATTATACTAACTATGGTTAAAACGAACTATGGTAAAACTAACCGAACATTTATAACTTTTTGGATGCACAGTCGAGATGGGTCGACGTTTCTTCCCAAATTGTTCAGAAGTACTCGACAAGTTCATGTTGGATGATTTGCCCGATGTGTTTTATCTGGAGAAGGGGACTCCAGAAGAGCAAGTAATCAAACGGACACGCTTCGTGGAGCTTAAAGAAGACGTTCAACGCGCGTTCTCCAAGGACAAAGCTGAGCAACCGAATGACTTGACACAAGGCATCAAGAACAGATCCCGAAAATACTCGTGAAATATGTTTTTAAGCATGTAATATAACTTTTGTTTTGGTCGAGATCATACATATCAGTTGTAGTTACAGAGGTTTAAAACAAGTTATGCAAAGTGATAATATTGAGAGTTGTTTATATATATATATATATATATTTCTTTTAAAATATGCTAATAGTCTATTACGTTGAGTATTTTAGTCTCACTTTTACTAATAAAATAACGTAGAGAGAGAAAACTGTTTTCATGGAATATTATTATTTAATTAAAAGATTATAAGTATGTACTTGATTAGTTTTTTCTGTTAAAAAGTTCAATTTGGACAAGGATTTCAAAGTACGTTTCCTCATCAAGCAGAAAAGTATGAACTTTTAATACAAGAAAGGGATTGTGACATGTAAATAAATAATTTAGCTTATTTAAAAAATAGAAAAGTTATCTGATATTTGTTTAAATAATTCATTAATAATATGATGAGATGAAATGATATAATACTAAAAATATAATCACCCATTCAGGTTGATCTTGAACAAAGTTAGAAATCTGTGCCGGTTCTAAGGCCTTTGGGTATACTTTAACCTATCTTAATT
>JARYGA010059415.1:0-17662 GCA_030545235.1 Helianthus tuberosus | reverse complement strand
CGAATTTTATAATCATTTGTTAAAATAATTAATATTTTAACTTAAATTATATTTATTAAATTTTTGGAATAATATTATATTTTTGGCTTGATACACTTTGCGTATTTACACATGCATATCCTTCCCAAGGATGGGGGTATCTTTCACTTGTATATTTTGCCTTATATTGGGGTCGTATTCCGGTGTGTATTTATACGTACGAGAATACGTATTTTTATTGAATTCATTATGCATTCTTTATACTTAACTTCATATTGATTATTCCGGAATATTCTCTTTAATAAAAGTCCACCAATATATATTTTCAAAATATATATTCTAATAAATATTACGTAGAAAAATTACTTATACTTTTTCCTTTGGCAAAAATATTTATATTCTCTTATAAGTTTCAAAAATTATATATTTTCATGTCCAACATAGAAAATATATATAAACTCATTTTTCTTCCAAAAATGATATTCTTCATACTTATTTGAGGAATTATATTTTTCACCTCGAAATATTGTATTTCGTGTTTTTAAGAAAATATATATTTCTTAAAAATAATACATCTTCTAAAAATTTCGAGAAAAATATATATTTCATACTTGTCAAAAGTAATATATTTTTCCTTGTCAAAAATATGATATATTCTTGTAATAATTGTAAAAATCATATTTTGTTTCCTTGGTGTCCAAAATATTATTTACCAAAATATACTTTGTGAATAAATTCCGGAATATTTTTGTAAGTCTTATTCCATAGTTCGGTTTCACCAATATTTTTGTGTAAATGTGTATATTTATTCCTTGGAATTTTGGTAATATTTTGGATTGTGATTCTTGGTATTTTGGCGTGTTGTATTATTTCATGTCCTAAAATAATATAACTAATACACAAAATATACAAATAATCACACACATGGTGTCTTCTAAATATATATTTCCTAAATACATATTTAGTTACTTTTATTTATGAAAATCAACCTCCAATATTTGTATTTTTGTAAAAAAATTATGGCGAACTTTATGTGGGACATTCATGGTTAAAATACACTTGCAAATATTTGTTTAAAAACATTTTTCTAAGTGTTTATTGTTTTGGTCAAAAATTACCGAAGCAATTAAGTGATCAAATTAGTTAAGTGAGGTAGTGTGCTAGAAATATGTGTGAAAAATATGTTAACCAAGTTAATTGCAAAAAAACAGTTTCAGGATACGGCTCAGGATATAGAGTTGTATCTATGATCAAACAATGAGCAAAAAAGTAAAGGTTGACACGTGATGTACGAGGAAAGCCCTTGATCAATCTAGATCGCCGGCACAAAACCTTGGGAGCTGACAATCGCAGCTGCCTTGTTCTTCTATTACTTCAAATATCAGGATACAGTGCAGGATATGATGCGGATCGACTAGGTGTTACAATGTAATTCGAGTACAAGTGTTTGTGTATAGTGTTTGCTGTGAGCTAGAGAGCAAAAGTGTGCGAAAGAGTGTGTGTAAAGTTTCGTGCCTTAACCTGATCCGCCCCATCTATTTATAGTAAAAGAAATGCAACAAACTACCCTAATAAACCGGGATCCAACGAATATTCCCCACTTGAACGTTGTAGACCTGGTCTTTCGGGTTCAACGTCTCTCATATAACAGATTCGCCCGTGTCTCAAGGAGATGAAGTCCATCTGACCGTTAGTAACCCACAGCTACTTACCTGCACGTGGTCAATTTGGTTAACATCAGGATATCGCCCAGGATGTTACCAATATCCCGATCCAGTATCCTGATCACAAGCAAATAATTAAAAGCAAGATATTAGTCAGGATATATACGCTCAGAAAATGACCCATAACAATTGTCCCCAAATATATCTGTTGGTATACCAATCCAACGGATATATTTTAAAAATCCTGTTTCGTAGACCGAGGCAATTAAAACGAGGTGACGTTTGAGATGACATTGTGCAACTTCCCATACTATTTTTACTCTTCACCCCCCATATCCAGCCTATAATTAGCCGAGATATTTCACATTGTTATCATTACTCTTCAAGCAATTTCCAGGTATTCATCATTTCTTTCTTCCTCTGTTTTTCGTTGAATTTTTATAGTTTGCTTGATACCCCCCATGGCATCACGGACAAGATCTCGTTCGGATGAACCAGTCTCAACCCTTGTGAGTCAAAACCTCATACGAGAACCAGAAAAAGAAATCTGCTGCTTCAATAATGCCTATATCGCTGCCTTGAAGGATTTCGGCGCCTTTCCTGCCGGAACAGTCATTCGCCCTTTTGATCGGGAGGTTCGATCAGACGTGTCGTCAGACGAGTGGGTCTGCTTTTTCGCCTACCCCTTTTCTTTGGGACTCCGGTATCCATTTCCACCCTTCATCTCTCGTTTCTTTGACCTCACCGGCCTTTGTTATGCTCAAACTATGCCAATGGTCTGGCGAGTTTTGATGGTGCTAGATCAAATCAGATCTCGCCATTGCCCTGACCTGTGTATTGAAGACCTCCCTATAGCATACTGGTTGAGGTCCCATGGTGATAGCCGTTTTCTTCTGTTCTCCACCTCTAGGAGCCCTTTAGTCCTTAAGCCCACCAAGAACGCAGACCAATGGCGGTGAAAGTTCTTTTTCGTGAAAAGAGACTCTATTGACAAGGGTTTCGATCTGTCGGTTAGATGGTTAACCAAGGGTAGGATACAGCGAACTTCAGAGATTTAGCACCCCCAAGTGCGGAATCCGAGTCCAGGATCAAAGAAATTTACCGACTTCCTGCTAGTGAAAGAACCTTCTCCCTGCCTCTTACAGATTCAAGCCAAAAGTCAAGTTCAGAGATGTCTGGTAAGCATATTCTCAGTAATTATCTTTATTTATTAAACCAATTATCTTTCAGAGGTATGATGAGTTTAAAAATATCTTCCCTTGTGCAGTACCAGTTGTCAACCTCGAAGGCTTCCAACTTGACGAGTTGGATAGTTACTCCAGCCTTGTACCTGTCAAACAAGAATCTAAGCCGAAGTCGTCTGCCACACCAAAGCCTACCACTTCAAAGACTACTACTGCTCCTAAAGCTCCTCCGGCATCCAGGACCCGGGCCTCTAGCTCCCGAAAGAGGAAAGAAACGGATTCTCCAGCTGCCTCCGAGACATTCTCTCTCGAGAACCATGGATTTAATGAAGCCACTTCACTCCTTAAGCAGGTAAAAATTCCCATCCGATATCCTGAACATGTATGTTAATCATTATCCTGCACATTTTATATTGATACCTGTGTCTTTGACTGCAGGGCTTGGATCGTCTCATGCACTTGTATGAAGATGCTTGCGGGCTTAATAAGATGCTGGAGATCAAGCTCGAAAAAGCTGAAGCCACTATAGCTGATCAAGGGGCGATTGCGGCCGCCAAGTCCCAGCATTATGAAGATAAATTCAAGGCAATGACCCAGGAGCACCAGACTGCCCTTCACAAGGCCAATGAGGGTGCTCAAGCCAAGCTAGATGCCGCCCTTCTTCAATATCAGCAGGATATGAGTTCCTACCGGGACAGTCTCAAAGCATCCGTTGTTATTTCCCTTCTCCAAGCCAGGTTAAGGATGGCTTATGAGGCCAAAGCCTTAGGCTTCGAATGCCCCTCTTGGAATGTCAAGGCTTGGGAAGCGAAATTACAGGATCTTGGAGGCTATCCTGTTGCTCATCCAGCAAAGCATGCTGGGGAAGAGCCATCTAAGGCGGTAGAGGGAGTGGCCAATGCTGGTGATGATGTCGAGAAGAATCCTGAGGTTGATGCTGGTGCAGATGCTGAGAGGAATCCTGAGGTTGATGCTGGTGCAGATGCTGGGAAAGAGGTTGCTGATCAAGAAGGTGCCGCCCCTTAGGCGGCGAAGTGGGCGATGATGGATATACGTGCCAAGGCCGGAGCCCACTTTTTTTAAATTTCATGGTTATGCTTTGTACAAACAATTTACTTTTCCTGTCGTTGAACAATTTATATTTCCTGCACTAGAACAATACGATGACCAAAGGTGGATGGGTCCTGGGTTTCAGGATGAAGCCCTTGGTCATCGGTTAGTATAACCTGTTTTGAATGTCGTAACGGTTGAAGGTGGACAGGTCCCGTTTTGAGATAGAACCTTCAACTGTTGCGTAAGTATGGTAAAGACTAATTGTGCTTTTGGTGGATGGGCCTCGGTTTGAGGTGAAACCAAAAGCACAACTTTTGACATGTTAATAATATAACTTCCTTTTGACTTATTTGATGTTGCCTTTTAATTTCTGTCATGCATTTCTTAATGTAGATTTTAGCTTTGCAAAATTTTGTACAACTATCTTTTGAAAATATCCTGATCAATATACTCAGTGACATATTATGAAAACTTTTATTAAATAGAATTTCTAAAAATTCAATCAACTTTAGAGAAAACTTCTAAAGAATAAAAGATAGTCCATTTTCTAAAACCTGTTTTGACAATACTTGTTTGATCAGAGTTTTAATTTCAATCAAGTATCACTTCCAAATATTTCAATCAAATATCCTTAAACGCATCCCAAAAACACATTTTGAAGATATATCCTTTTCAGGATACTTAAACCTTAATCTGAGTTATAAAATTTATGTAAGGTTTATAAAGGAAAGATCATACCAGGAACTGAGTCTAACCCTAGTATTAAACTCCAATCCCTTTTGCGACTTCTCCTACTAAGATGTCCCCAGTTCGAGACACTTGGCTTAACTTTGATCCTTTGTGCATCATACAATTGCTTTAGATGGAATGTCCCCTGTGCATGAAGTCCTCAAACACTTAGAAAATTTTTGAACACTAGTTCCAATTGTATAGACAATTTTTTGTGTTACAGGGGTAAAACCCAAAATATACTGGAGATAAATCCTTCGTATCCCGGGGGAAATCCCAAATTTTCGTGCGCTACAGGCGGGAGTGTATAAACTCCAAGACTTAGAAAGGTGAAAACCTTTAAACCTTAGAGAGTATGAAAATACCCTTTCGTGAGAGAGGGTGATCAATCCTCATATACCTTTAGGATTCAGGATATAGCCAACAGTAACGAAATTATAAGCCACTTTTACATGGACTGGTCCCGCCACCTTGAACTATTCCCAAATAACTTGCGCTCCAGGCGGGGTGTTTAAACTCAATTCAGAAGAAAGGTGAATACCTTTAAACCTGTGAAGGGATCAGGATCCCTTATACGTGAGAGAGGGGCCAATCCTCTAATCTTCCGAAGTATCCTGAGTGTGTATCCTGGTGCTATATCCCGAAGTATATTCTGCAAAACCATTATAAGCTAAGGTGGGTGTTAGCCTGGCTAACACCCCTCCGATGCTTAAGTCAGTAATAGGTTCAAAATAGTAAAGAATATCAAAATTTAATAAGAGAGACAGAATTCATACCATCCTGAGTTGGAATTTAAATTTCATACTCACTTGAAATAGAGTTTTAAATGTATAGCATTCCAAGATCTCGGTAGCATATCCCCTCCATATTCTTGAGTCGGTATGCTCCTTTTCCTGATTCTGATTCAACCCCGTAGGGTCCTTCCCATTTCGAAGCCAACTTTCCATCAGCAGGATTAGTAGTATTCTGAAAAGCTTTTCTTAATACCCAATCTCCAACCTGAAATCTTCTAGTCCTTATATTCTTGTTATATGCTTTAGATATCCTCTGTTGATATGCTGCCATCCTTAGCCTTGCAGCATCTCTTGTCTCATCAATAGTATCCAGTTCCTGGCATAGGACTTCAGGATTCTGCTCAGGATCCCTGAGGTTGGATCTTGCTGTAGGTATCACCATTTCCGTCGGGATCACCGCTTCTGCTGCAAACACTAAGGAAAACGGGGTTTGACCAGTTGCACTCTTTACCGTTGTCCTATCAGCCCACAAAACAAAGGGTAATTCTTCTGCCCATCTTCCTTTCTTAGCCCCTAGTCTCTTTTTCAAGTTGTTGACAATTATCTTGTTCGATGATTCTGCTTGTCCATTTGCTTGAGGATGTACCGGAGTAGACGTAATCATTTTGATTCCCCAACTCTTGCAGAAGTCAGTAGTCCTTTTACTTATAAATTGAGATCCGTTCTCACAAATTATCTCAGCTGGTACTCCAAACCTAGTCAGGATATTCCTTTTTATGAAGGATACCACTTCTTGATCTCTAACTTGAACAAATGCTTCTGCTTCAACCCACTTGGAGAAGTAATCCGCCATTGCCAACATGAAAACCTTTCCTCCCGGAGCCTTTGGAAGCTTTCCCACTATATCCATACCCCATTTCATGAACGGCCAAGGGGAAACAATAGGATACAGCGGTTCAGCGGGCTGATGAAATATGTTACTATGTCTTTGACATGCGTCACATCTTCGAGCATATTCTGTGGCATCTTTCCTCATCGTCGGCCAATAATATCCTGTCCTTAATACTTTTGAGAATAAGGACCTGCCCCCAGTATGGTTACCACAATCCCCTTCATGTATATCCTGAAGTACTTCTTTGGTTTCGGGATCCTCCAAGCACCTCAGATATGGTCCTGCAAGAGATTTCTTATACAAAACATCATTTATAATAGTGAATCGTGATACCTTCATTCTAAAGGCTTTAGGATTCTCATTCTTTGGGATGTGTCCTTCCTTGAGATATCTCATAATTGGAGCCGTCCAGGACTTAGGATCCTCCTAGGGATACTCACCATCAGGATCCTGAACACTTATTACTTCCTTATCCTGAGGATTCGTCGCAGGATATAGGATATGTAATATTGGTATTCGGGTTCCTTCCGGTATCCTGGCCGATGATCCCAGATTTGCCAAGGCATCAGCTTCAGCATTATCCTCTCTTGGTACCTGTTCAAGTGTAAAAATATCGAAATATCCTGCTAATTTTTTGAGAATTTTGAGATACTCGATTAACTTCTCTCCCTTAACTGCATAGGTTCCATTAAAGTGATTAGTGATTAACAAAGAATCAACATATACTTGCAAATTCTTGATACTCATATTCTTAGCCAACTCTAATCCTGCAATTAAAGCCTCATATTCTGCCTTATTATTAGTAGCAGGAAATTCACACCTAATAGCCTGGGGTAATATGTCCCCCTGTGGCGATTTTAGTAGTATACATAAACCTACACCTCTTACGTTAGATGCACCATCAGTATACAATGTCCAGCATTCTAAGTTTTCTCCTAGCTGCTGTACTTCTAAATCTACTTCATTTTGAATGTCACTACTGAAATCAGCCACAAAGTCAGCTAAAGCCTGAGACTTTATGGCATTTCTAGGCTCATATACTAAGTCATAAGCACTCAGTTTTACTGACCACTTAGCCATTCTACCCGACATCTCGGGTTTCCTAAGAACGTTTTTAACAGGATAATTGGTTTTAACATGAATCCTATGTGTCTCAAAATAATGTCTATGTTTTGTTGATGCCATAACTAGGGCTAATATCAATTTCTCTAGATGAGAATATCTAGTTTCAGCATCTAGTAAACTTTTACTAACATAATGGATAGGATATTGCTGACCTTCATGGTCCTTTATAAGAACGGCACTTACAGCATTCCCTGATACAGCGAGGTATAGGGATAGTGGTTCACCATTTTCAGGCTTCATCAATAGAGGTGCAGTTGAGAGATATCGCTTCAAATCCTGCAAGGCTGCTTCATGCTTTGCTCCCCATTCGAACTTCTTATTCTTCTTGAGGATATCATAAAATTCCTTGCATTTTTCCGAGGATCTTGAAATAAATCTGTTCAATGCTGCTACTCGGCCTGTTAACCGTTGAACATCCTTCATATTCGAAGGTGATTTTATATCCAGGATAGCTCTAATCTGCTCTGGGCTCGCCTCTATACCTCTTTTGGTCACCATATATACTAGAAACTTTCCTGCCCCCACTCCGAAATGGCACTTAGCAGGATTCAGTTTCATGTTATACTGATCCAGGATATCAAATGCTCCCTTAATATCCTGGAGGTGATCCTCAGCCTTTTTAGATTTCACCACCATATCGTCAATATATACCTCCATGGTGTCCCCCAGCTTGTCTTTAAACATCATGTTTACCAACCTCTGGTATGTTGCACCTGCATTTTTCAAACCAAAGGGCATAGCAGTATAACAATAAATACCTGTGGGTGTCATGAAAGCAGTATCCTCCTGATCAGAGGGTTCCATTTGGATTTGCTGAAATCCTGAAGAGGCATCCATGAAGGTTAACATCTCGTGGCCGGCGGTAGCATCTACCATTGAATCAATATGAGGTAGAGGAAACGGGTCTTTGGGACATGCTTTGTTTAAGTCTGTGTAATCTACACAAACTCTCCATTTCCCATTTTTCTTTTGCACCACGACTACATTCGCAAGCCATCTAGGAAACTTCACTTCTCTAATCATCTTGCTCCTCAACAGTCTTTAAACTTCCTCTTGGATGATCACATTTCGCTCCGGAGCAAATTTTCTTCTCTTTTGTTGGACCGGCTTGAATGACCTGTCAATACCAAGCTTATGTGTTATAATATCCTTGGATATACCTGTCATATCCTCGTGCTTCCATGCGAATGTTGACATCCTGCATTTCAAAAAATTAATCAATTCATTTTCAATATCCTGAGGGATATTCACTCCTACGAGCACCGAGATATCCGGATTATCCTGATCCAAGATAACTTTCTTTACATCCTGCTCAGAAGCCTCCATGATATCCTGGGCCCGCATCTTTAATTGCTATGCCGCATTAGGCTTAGTTGAGGATTTCATTGAGGATGAGTAGCATTCCTTCGCCTCCTGCTGATCACTATCAACCTTGACAACCCCACAAGGGGTAGGGATCTTGATGCACTGATGATAAGTCGATGGTACAGCCTTCATATCATGGATCCATGGCCTGCCTAGTATGATGTTATAGCAGGATAGGGAGTCCATCACACAGAAACGTTGTATCGAGTTGACCCCTTCAACATATACTGGTAACTTTATCTCCCCTACAGTATTCCTAGCTTCTCCACTGAAACCAACGAGCACAGTGGACTTCGAAGTAATGTCCATCGGAGATACATTCATCCTCTTTAATGTTTCTAGCTGAATTATGTTGATGGAGCTACCATTGTCCACTAATATCCTGCGTACAAAATGGTTAGCAACATATAATGTTATTACGAGAGCATCATGGTGAGGATCCTGGACAGTATCCCTGTCATCACTATCGAAAGTGATCACTTTATCGGTTGTAAGGGTAGTTATCCTGGCTGGTTTGTCTCCCCTTTCAGTCTTAGCTTCCTTTGCATGTCTCTTGGCCGCAGAATACGAAGTCCCACAAATGTCGGATCCTCCTGAAATAAAGTTAATTATTTTGGCTTCTGCTGGGGGTGATGCTGCTCGTTCAGGATCCTTCTCAGGATCCTGCCCTTTATTCTTCTTTCTTCCCAGCAAATCCTTCAGATACCCCTTGCTTAATAGGTAGCTTATTTCTTTCCTTAGAGC
The DNA here is from genome assembly GCA_030545235.1 of Helianthus tuberosus. Taxonomy (NCBI): domain Eukaryota; kingdom Viridiplantae; phylum Streptophyta; class Magnoliopsida; order Asterales; family Asteraceae; genus Helianthus; species Helianthus tuberosus. Next base: position 8,193 of record JARYGA010059415.1, on the reverse strand, counting down.
AATGCAATCCTCGGTCACATGTCCGAAATCTTCATGGAAGGCACACCATTTGGATTTATCCTTCCAATCAGCTTTCTGCTGATTCTTTCGAGGCCACCTAGCTTTGTCTCCTAAACCCTGCATAGCATACATTAACTCAGGTATATTAACAGAAAAGCAGTATTCAGATAACTCAGGATATTCTTCAGGATCCTTGTCTTCAACAGTATTCACTTTCTTATTGTCATTTCTGCCATATGGCTTAGAGCGATATGGTTTATACGAGGATTCTGATTTCCTGTTGGTTGATTCATAGGTTGAGGTAGAATTCATCCTCTCTTGCATCTTTTTGTCATCTTCCAAGCGGATATATCTCAAAGCCCTGTTACGAGCTTCGTCGAGATTCCTGCAGGGATTCATTACAAGATCCTGATAAAACTGAGAATCCTTTTGTAACCCCATCTTAAAAGCCTGCACAGCTGTTGCAACATCAAGATGTGGGATATCCAAGGATTCCCGACTAAACTTGTTCACATAATCCCTCAAGGATTCCTGAGGTCCTTGAGTTATCCTGTAAAGATCACTGGTTAGTTTCTCAAAACTCCGACTGCAAGAAAACTTACTATTAAATAAATTAACCAAATGAGCAAACGAAGTAATTGAGTGAGGAGGGACATTTAACAGCCATTTTAAGGCTGATCCTGTCAAGGTAGAACCGAAACCCTTGCACAAGCATGCTTCCTTGAGCTCCGGAGGGATAGGGTTAATCTCCATTCTTTCTCTATACTGGGCAATATGCTCTTCAGGATCCGTAGTCCCATCATACAGTTTCATGTTGGGGGTCTGAAATCTTTTTGGGATTTCAGCATCACAGATAGGATATGCAAAGCGGGATATCCTGTGGCTGTCTTGGGATACTTCCGGAAATGGCTGGACCACTCCAGGTACACTGGATATCATGTCCTTCAATTTCTGAATCTCCCTAGTAAATGTTGACGTCATACCTACATCCTGCAAAGACCCATTGTTGTTAGTAGCAAGAATATTATTATTTGACACGTTACCGGTCTGAGGATTCTGGCCATATCCTGAAGCATATCCTGAGCTCCTCACAGTTGACATCCTGACCGAGGAGGGTATCTCAGGAGTATGATTCTGAGAATGGCTTGGCACGATATTCCCCTGGTTATCCTCAGTGTAAACTGCAGAACTGAAGTTCAAAGTCCTAGGCTGTAAAGGAGTGACAGTTTCTTCAGCAGGTCTACTTGGGCCGGATTTCAAGAGTTGTATCTCTCTCATCAGCATCCGATTAGTTTCCTGCTGCTGCCTCATCTGTTCCTGTACACTACCAAACAAATTCAGAATTTCATCATTAGACGCCAAAACAGGACCGGATCCCTGGGTACTGGGAGCGGGGATAACATCCCGAGCTACATGACTTTCAGTTCCGTGTGAAGAAGCTTGCATTCTTGGAGGAGGAGGTGGAAGCACCGAACCAACTGTTGCAGAGGTTGTAGCAGACATGGTGGAAGAGCTCATGTTTGATCTCGAGGCCATTGAAAACAATTTAGCAAAAAGTTTTGACAATAGAAAACCGAGTAATGATTTTACTAAAGTTTTTAGCAAAAATAGCACCACTTGCCCCACGGTGGGCGCCAAATTGTTTTGGTCAAAAATTACCGAAGCAATTAAGTGATCAAATTAGTTAAGTGAGGTAGTGTGCTAGAAATATGTGTGAAAAATATGTTAACCAAGTTAATTGCAAAAAACAGTTTCAAGATACGGCTCAGGATATAGAGTTGTATCTATGATCAAACAATGAGCAAAAAAGTAAAGGTTGACACGTGATGTACGAGGAAAGCCCTTGATCAATCTAGATCACCGGCACAAAACCTCGGGAGCTGACAATCGCAGCTGCCTTGTTCTTCTATTACTTCAAATATCAGGATATAGTGCAGGATGTGATGCGGATCAACTAGGTGTTACAATGTAATTCGAGTACAAGTGTTTGTGTATAGTGTTTGCTGTGAGCTAGAGAGCAAAAGTGTGCGAAAGAGTGTGTGTAAAGTTTCGTGCCTTAACCTGATCCGCCCCATCTATTTATAGTAAAAGAAATGCAACAAACTACCCTAATAAACCGGGATCCAACGAATATTCCCCACTTGAACGTTGTAGACCTGGTCTTTCGGGTTCAACGTCTCTCATATAACAGATTCACCCGAGTCTCAAGGAGATGAAGTCCATCTGACCGTTAGTAACCCACAGCTACTTACCTGCACGTGGTCAATTTGGTTAACATTAGGATATCGCCCAGGATGTTACCAATATCCCGATCCAGTATCCTGATCACAAGCAAATAATTAAAAGCAAGATATTAGTCAGGATATGTACGCTCAGAAAATGACCCATAACATTTATATTTTTAGAAAATTTTGCCATAGTTTCCCCTAAAAATGGAGGTTTCCATGCATTCAAGCATATCATTTTCTTTTGTAAAAATCATCACAATCAAATCACAATCATCAACTAACCACCTTTACTTACCAATTTTTCCAAAATCATGCATTTTCTACTACTTCATGAACTTGAATATTTGTAAAAATTTGTAGTAACTTACTAGTGTTCTTAGTATGTCTTGTTACCCTTTAAAATGTGATTAGTTCTTTAAAAACTTCATTTTTAAAGAAGTTAGATGTTTACAACTTCAAATCATATTTTCTAAAAATGTTTCTTTATGAAATCTTCTTGTTACACAAGTGTTTCTACACTTGTTTAACCACTAAAAATAGAGTTTGTTTATGTAAGAACCAAGTTTTAACAAAACTTATATTTTTAACTTAGTTTCTTTGAAAGATCATTCATAAATCTTTAGATCTACATGATTAACAACTTACTTTGATCATTATTTTTCAAGAAATCAAAGTATTCTTTCAAGTTCATGATTCATGTGTGGATGATCCATCATCCTACAACATTTCTACTTTCTCATCTTGCTAGTTTATGTTTTTAATCATGATCTAGCAAGATCTTATGATGATCAACATCATTTCTACAAACAATCAATGATCAACAAGCATAACAACTCATATTCATCAAGATTACTTCATTAAACAAGCTTATGTTCATGTTTACTTCTTATATTCTTTAGTGTTCTTCAAGTTTTTGATTATGATTCTTCTTTAACCACTAAAAATGGAAGTAAAATGGAGTTTACAAGGTTCTTACCACTAGCACAAGGCTGGGGATTATTCAAGTGTATAAAACAAGTGGATAAAAGCAAATAGAGGAGGTCCTTGATCTTCCGAAAGCTCCTAGCTTCCTTATACACCTTCTAACACCTTGATATAAGCTTGGAATGTGTAGGAGATGATTGAATGATGGTGGTTATGGTGGTTTTTGGAAAATCGTCAACATAATGTTGGTGTGAATTCATGCAGTTCTGTTTTGAACGTTTGTATACTTTGTATGAAAACATGGTATGTAATTTGTATAATTCAAGTATTTCTGTATGTATCAAGATTGTTAATGGGTTGCAAGGCCATTAACATGTGACACGACATAGGAAGCAATCCAAACCATAGGCATTTTTCTATTTGTCGATTCACGACGGAGACACAAAAGCACTACTTGGTACTAGTTTTCACCAAGAGTGTGGCTGCCCGAAAACCCATTAGATCTAACCTTTTGTTCTGCGGTCTTAGTATGTACACGATTAATGGTGCTTCTGGTATCCTATTCGCGACACAATTTCAAGTATCATTCCTTAGTTCTTGTATCCATCATACCATAACACATGTATTTTCCCCAAGTTTAAAAAGTATGTAAAAGTTTAAAAGTGGGGATATAATCTCACTTTTCTGTAAACATTTAGTAACATGTACTTCACCCCCGAAGTTATAAAACTGAAAACAGTTAAAAGAAAAGGGGGATCATGAACTCACAACTTTGCCTTTCTTGCGCCGTAAACTTCACCGGGTTTGCTTATATAGCGTCGTGACCTAAACGTGTTTTATTAACGTTAGTCACTAGACTTGTATCGCACAAGTACAAGTCACCATCTTTAATGTATGTATTCTTGGTTGTTAAAAATAATTTATATTTTTAACTTATGTATCTTACTTATATTATTTTCTCAAAAATAAATATAAGTATTTTGTATTTTTCACCCGAGTTATGAATTTTGTCCAAAACTTTATTTCATGTTCATAACTTGTCCAAGTTATATAATCTATCAAGTAATATATTTTCATGAATATATTCTCTTGTATTTGTCTAGGCACGTTGTATGTGTATTTTGTATTTTTACTCCTTAGGAGTATTTAGTGTATTTTCAAGTCTTAACACACTATTACATATAATACATACTACATACACTTAGCACAAAATTTGGTGATCAATAAATATATATATTTTCCTCAAAAATATACATACTTAATATCAATTTTTATCTTGAAGAAATCATCATTTCTTGTCTTGAAATTTACATAAAAATTAGGGAAACCTTGGTAATTATTTTTAGGGAATAAGTTTCACCAAAACTTATATTTTTCTAAGTGTCAAAATTTATAGAAATTTTGACATGGTTTCCCCAAACATGGGTTTATTTTCTTTTAAAATCATCACAACAATCATCAACTCATTTAACACTTACCGAGTGTCAAAATCAAGTATATTACACTATATCATGAACTTGAAGTTTTTGTAAAAACTTGTACTGTCACACCCCGACCACGTAAAACATCAAATCGTGGCGGAAACGTCGGGGAGTGTTGCAACAGAATTATTGTTTCACAACCATGGCATTTAAAAGTTATGTTTTATTCATCAAACAAAGAGTTACATTGTCTTAAAATAACTGAAACAAAGAGTACACCACATAATTAAACTAGTTCTAGCTTCGTTTTTAAGTCTCTAAGGCACAGGTCCGCCCTAGTATGTCACGAACATCCTAAGCAACAGCTCCTGAAAACACATGTGAAAGTAGGTACGTCAGCATAAAAATGCCTGTGAGATACATAGGTTTTATGAAAATAGGATTCATGACTTATAAGTTTAGAAAAAGTTGTTTAATAAAAATAAGTCATGAATCATGTTAAATGTTTTGTTTTTTTTGTAAATCATTTGAAAAGCGATGGAAATCAGATGATATGTATAAATAAAAGGATAATGTATGGTTAAATAAATAACCAAGTAAAATGAGTTTGTATAAATTGAGTTATTTGGAAAACAATGTTTAAGTGAAAACATGTTGTAACTGTAATAAGTATAACTGAAATGGTTTAAATAACGCTATGATATGTAATATCATAAAAGCACTTATATATAGGAAGTACCAGCGGCGTATCCACCATGCTTTTATCATACTGCATGTCACCTCGTTATGCAAATCACTTACCCAAACAAACCACCAAAATGTAATGTTTAAACCAATTGTCAAATGTTTATGAGTAAACCAAGTCTATTGAAAATGTAAACCATGTAATGTATAAGCAAAAGTCATGTATGGTAAGTAAAATGATACTACTTAAACCACAAGCAAAAATGTACACAACAAAGTATTTTAAATAAATCAAAAGTTATGTTTTGTAAGATAAATACATGTTTTACTGATACAAACACTTATGCAGTAAGTTAACGCATACATTCAAGCCTTGAGACAGCAGGATAACCTTAGAGTAAAGATTATCAAAGATGTTTTCAGATTCAGTCATTCCTTACATCCAAACAAACCTAGGATGTCAGGAACGTGATTTGTCAAGTCCTATGGTACCATTACTTACTACCGAGCGGCGTAGCTAATGTTAATGAATGTAATTTAGACCCGTTGAACAAACCAAATGTCATACCAAATTGTAAACATGTAATGAAAGTAATGTACTAAGTATGCTAAGTTAACATACAAAGCAGAAAAGTAATGTAAAAGCAATGTACTAAGTATGCTAAGTTAACATACAAAGGAGAAAAGTAATGTAAAAACAATGTACTAAGTATGCTAAGTTAACATACAAAGCAGAAAAGTAATGTAAAAAAAATGTACTAAACTAATGAACATAGCAAGTATAGGATATAAAAACATGAAAAGCACTAAAATAACAAGTAGGCACATGTGTTTCACCCCAAAATGTTTGAACAACAGTAAAAGAGGGGTCTATGTACTCACTTGAGATTGCTCAGAAGTCCTAAGATAACCACCAAGCAAAGCTAGAAGATCACGGAATCAAACGGCACCTAATATAGGTAAGTACATTAATAAACGGACCTATTCAGAGGATCGGGTAGCATGAGGGTTCGTAAACCAAATGAGTGTAGGAACTCATGTAATATGGTTTAACAAAGCCTACATACTAAAACGAAACTTATCCTAAGTGCTTTTGACCCGTTACGACCCGTTTTGGTAGCTTATGCTACTTTAACGCGTCGTTCGCGTAAAATGCGTTCTGACCGCTTAACTAGTCCTATGACAAGTAAAATATGCCTTAATATGTCTAATATAGTTGCCAAATCAGTTTAGATGTCAAAAATTATGTTACATATGCTTAGAATGAATGTTGGCGTAAAAAGGGCATTTTGGTAATTTACCTAAGGCATATAAACTACCTATCATACTACTAACTAAACGCCGTGACCATAAGGTATAACCTCGGAAGGTTATTCCCTATACAACTATGGTCACCTAATGTGTTTGGTCGGATCCTAAAGATCGACCAAATGGGTCGGGTTCGAAAGTATAAGCGATTGATTAGATCGCTTACCTTTACGACCCTAGACAAGCACTAATCTAAAAGTGACGAGCTAAACATGTTAAAACATGTTTAACGAGGTTTTAAAACAGGTTTGGTATCAAAACAAACGGTTTTGATACCCACAAGTAATTTGGTTACAAAATACGTGAGAATACGCATTTTGGCCGAAACTACGACTCGTCACTGAGCCTAGATAACGTGGTAATCAGTAGGTATAGTCACTAGGGACTATAACCATCGTGATTACGCTCACGTTATGAAGTTCAAACGAACTTCGCATTGACCATAAACTGGTCAATGCAGAAAGTCAAACGCAGCTTGACTTTAATGCTAAAAATGAATGAAAAGAACGAAAGAATACTTACAGAGGGTCCCCGCAAGCAAATCTTGATCCAAGTAGCTCAGGTATGAAGCAAAGGCTTCAACTTAGAGCATTTCAGATCAGATTTGAGTGAGGATGAATTGAAGTGGGTGGGGTTTATATAGAGTTTGGAGGACCGTTAAGATCGTTCCTCATAATCCGAGATTCAATCACAGCCGTACACCTCGAGCCCATTGTTTTGTGAAACCTTGGGTACCCCTAGAAGAGATCATCAATGTGAGGTAGGGGATATCGATTCTTGATGGTAAGCTTGTTAAGCTCACGGTAATCGATGCACATCCTGAAAGATCCATCCTTCTTTTTGAGAAAAAGAACAGGAGCACCCCAAGGTGAAAAACTAGTACGAATAAAACCTTTATCTGAAAGCTCCTGAAGCTGCTTAGATAACTCTTGCATCTCAGATGGTGCAAGAAGATATGGAGATCTGGCAATAGGATTTGCACCAGGTACAAGATCAATACAGAACTCGACTTGGCGCGCTGGGGGTAATCCAGGTAACTCCTCAGGAAACAGCTCCGGATAATCCCGAACGACAGGGATATCTTGAATAGACTTACCTTTGCCTTTATCTGCTACAACATGTGCCAAGAAGGCCACTTAGTTCTTTCGCAGATACTTCCGAGCTTGAAAACAAGACATGAGCTAGAGACTACTAGCAGGCTTCACACCACGAACCTATAGGATCTCGCCTGACGAGAGTGGAACACGAACAATCTTCTCGAAACAAACTACCTCTGCGTGATGCTTGGCTAACCAATCCATACCCTCTATAACGTCGAAACTCCCAAGTTGCATTGGCGTGAGGTCGATAGGAAAAAGATGGTTGTTAAGGTTCAATTGGCAATTGCGAAGAATAGAATCAAGAACAACGGGATCACCACTAGCAATTTCTACTGTCAAAGGCTTACCTAGTTTCGTTCTAGACATGTGAAGCAATGGCTCAAAAGATAATGACACAAAACTCTTATCGGCACCAGAATCAAAAAGAACAGATGCGGGTTGATTATTAACAAAGAACGTACCGTTAACCACTTCGTTGTCTGCTTGCGCCTCTTGTGCATTCATGTTGAAGACTCGACCTCGAGCCTG